>PVJL010000164.1:429398-549351 GCA_004026885.1 Lyroderma lyra | reverse complement strand
TTTTTTTTTTTTTTTTTTTTTTTTTTTTTTTTTTTTTTTTTTTTTTTTTTTTTTTTTTTTTTTTTTTTTTTTTTTTTTTTTTTTTTTTTTTTTTTTTTTTTTTTTTTTTTTTTTTTTTTTTTTTTTTTTTTTTTTTTTTTTTTTTTTTTTTTTTTTTTTTTTTTTTTTTTTTTTTTTTTTTTTTTTTGTATGTGGGTAGCTCTCTAGATGGGAGTTGAACCCAGGCCGCAGCACTGATAACACCGGAGCCTTAAGCCACTACACCACCAGAGAACTCCCTCTCATGATATTTTCATCAGACAAGAAGGGACAGTGATCTATAAGATAAAGAAAACAAGTGATACAAGCCCTATTATTACCTAGCCTACGTTCTTGAGAGGAGAAAAGTTTAGACACAGAGCGGAAAAGAGGAGCCTAGGTATTATCTGGCAATTGTCGGAGTTAAAGTGATGGTGGGAGACATCCGGAGCAGCTACAGTTTTGGGGGCAGCATTCTAGCGAAGAGTTCTGGAGAAAATAGAGATATACAGAAAGAGAACTCCAGTGATTGTCCAGAAGGCATATTGATCAGTGTATGTCTGTAAGAAAGATATCTGAGGCAAAAAGAAGGACAATTTATGACAATAAGTTCTACAACTTAAATGAAATGGACACATTCCTTGAAAGATACCAAAAATCAAAATTCACTATATAAGAAGTAGATAACCTAAGTAGATTGCTCTTAAATACATTAATTTTTTTGTTAAAAATCTTGTGGGCCACATAAAGCTCTAGGCTCAAATGGCTTTGTTCATGAATGTTGGCAAACATTTAAGAAAGAAATAATACAAAGTTCACAAAAATTCTTCTATTACATAAAAATATGGAAAATTAATCTCCTAACTCATTTAATAAGCCCACATTGCCCTAGTAAGAAATAACAACTATAGACAAATATTCCCTATGAACATAGGTGCAAAAGTACCTTGCAAACTTTTAGCAAACATGTACAAATATATCAAAAGGATAACCCATCTTGATCAAAGGAATTAATTTAGGAATGCAAGTGTGCTTTAACATTCAAAAATAAATCAATGTGACTCACCATGTTAACAAATTTTAAAAAAGAAAGGGAAGAAAACCCATAGGATCATCTTAAGACATACAGGGAAAAAATATATTAACGCTATCCAACATTTATTTCTGATAGACATTCTCAGAAAATTAAAACTAGAAGGGACTTCCTTGACCTAATAAAATGCATCTATAAAAATCTACAGTTAAGATTATAATTAGTGATAAAAGACTATCTCTTCTCCCTTGAAGATCAGAAACAAGACAAGACTTTCTCCTTTCACCATTTGTATTCAACAGAATACTGTTACAATAAGTTGCTCCCTCCCCGCAAAAAAAGTAAAAGATTTCCATATTGGAGAGAAAGAGGTAACTCTTTTTAATGTAGAAAGTCCTACTGAATTTGCAAAAAATAAATAAATAGATAAATCTACTATAAGTTATAAGTGAGTTTGTCCAGGTTACAGAACACAAGATCAATATATTAAAGTCAATTGCATTTCTATGTACTAGTAGCAAATATTAGGAAATTAAAATTAAAAAAGAAAAGTATGCAAGACCTGTATACACTGTATATGCTAAGCAAAAAGACCTAAAGCATGAATCAGATGATCAAATGTTGTTATGATGTCAATTTTTCCCAAATTAATAGAGTCAATGCAAAGCCAATCAGAATCCCAGAAGGTAATTTTGTTTTAGAAATTGGCATGCTGATTCTCAAATTCATATGGAAATTCAAAGGACTTAGAATAATCAAAGCAACTATGCAAAAGAAGAATACGAAGGCTGTCCGGAGAAAAAATCCAGCCATAAATGCCTCTATTTTTCATATTACATGGCTGGATACTTTCCAGACAGCCTTTGTACAGTTTGAGAATTTCCACTGCTTTACTTCAAGACTTGTTATGACTCTATAATAATCAAGCCAGAGCCAGGATCAAGTGAGGCAAACATGTTGCCTATGGCACAAAATTTAAAGAAGCATTTACTCTCACCATTGTACAAATTCAGGGTTGACACTTGCACAAATGTGAGAGTGATGCCTCCTTAAATTTGATGCCTGTAAATTTAGGCACCTTGCTTGCTTCATCCCACTCCTGGTCCTGATTAAGGTAATGTGGTATTGACATCAAGATTAATAATAGCTAACGGCAGTGTACTCATTGCATTGAGATGCACAAATATATTGACGTAACAGAAGACAGAGTCCAGAAATAACCCCACATATGTCTGGTCAGTTGATTTGTAACAGAGATGAAAAGGCAATTTAATGTAAAATAGACATTTTTTCAAAGATCATATGTAAATAGTCAATAAGCACATGAGAGCTAGTCAACATCATTATGCATCCAGGAAATGCAAATCACAATAAAATACTACCTAACACCCACTAGGATAACTTCAATCAGAGAGACAGATAACAGCATGCTTTGGCAAGGATGTGAAGAACTGGAACATAACTGACAGAAACATATGAGCACAGCCAGTGAGGAAACAGGCAGCTCCACAATGACTTAAATATAGATATGCTCAGAATGAACAAATTTATAGAGGCAGAAAGTAAACGGAAAATGGTTGCCTATGCCTGGGGTCAAGGATGTTTGTGGGAACTCTGGAGTGACTTCTAATCCTTTGTACCCACATACTTTTTGAGAGTAATAAAATTGGATACAGTTACGCTATTGAAACTCAGTACAACATACTGGTTGACTTAAACAAGAAATTTATTTTCCACAATTTTGAAAGCTACATACCTGAGATCAAGGTGTCAACAGAGTTGGTTCCTTCTGAGGGTCTCTACCTTTGGTTCATGAATGGCCATCTCCTCTTTTGGTCTCTTCACACCATCTTTCCTCTATGCATATCCGTGTCTATAAGTGCCCTTTTTATAAGAACAGAAGTCATATTGGATTACACTCCATCCTAATTATATCACTTTAACTCGATTATCTTTGTAAAGACCCTATCTCCAAATAAGGACACATTCTGCAATACTTAAATATATTAATCGGGTGGTGGGGGGATAATTCACCCTTTCATAATGGTAATGGTTGCATACTCTAAAGGCATCCAAGTTTACATTTCAAGTGGATGAATTATATATTGTGTGAATTATACCTCAATAAGTTTGTTATATAAAAAAATAAAAATATAAAATGACTGTTTTAAAATAACCTAACAAACAGGCAGCTAAAAACACAGACAAAATTTTAACAAATATCTCACAAAATATCTAATAATTGGAAGAAAATTGAGACTATGTAAAGATCTCAAAAATCACTAATCATTAGAGAAATTCAAATCAAATTCAATTTGATACCACTGTACACCATATAAAATGGCTAAATTTAAAAGATTGGTTGTGCCAAGAAATATTAAAGATGAAGTGGAACTCTCATGGACTGCTTATCATAGGTAAAAATTTCACAGCTACTTTGAAGGAAGATTGTCAATTTCACATAAAAGGAAACACTTAATTCCATTCTTAGATACTGTGCAAAGTTGTATAATAAAGAATGTGGCTGACCTTTGTCCCTGGTTTCAGGAAAAGAGCCTTTAAATCCTCAGAATTTCCTGGTAATAGGAGTATTCTTGTTATTCATGATGGGCCCCTAGGCTCACACCTTTTGAGATTATGTTAATGAAGTGATTCATTGTGGGTCCCTAGATGGTTTCAGGATAGAAGTTAATCATATCAGAAAGACCAATCACATGATTGAAGCATTGGAGTTTTAGAGCCATGTGGTATCAGCCCAAACTCCCAACCTCCAAGGAGACGGGGAGGCTAAAGATTGAGTTTAATCATGTAGCCAATGACTCAATCAATCATGACGATATACTGAAACCCCATTAAAAAATCTGGACACTTTAAACTCAGGTTAGTTTCCCTGGTTAGTAAAATACATATACGTAGAGGGAAGGTGATGTATTCTGAGAGAATGGAAGCTTTATATTTGGGATTCTTTCATTCCTATTCCAGTATGTCTATTCTTTTAGCTGGTTTGACGTACATCTTTTTGTTATAATAACACTGTAATTATAAGTATAGCACTTTCCTGAGTTCCATGAGGCTTTCTAAAGAATTACCCTGTGGGGGTAGTGGGAACCCTGAATTTGTAATCAGTTGATTAAAAGTGTAGGTGGCCTGGAAACCTCCAATTTGTTGCTAATGTCTAAAATGAGGTCGGTCATTCATGGAAGATTGTGACCTTAAACTGTGATGTTTGATCTGAGTCTGGGCAGTTAGTGCCAAAAATCCATTGTACTCAAGAAAATTGAGAACATATCAATGTAAGACTTTACATGAATGTTCACAGAAGCTGTATTTAAAATGTCCAAAGACTGGAAACAACTCAAATATCCATCTACAGTGAAAAAATAAATAAATAATAAATATCCACTCAATGCAATCTTATCAATTAGCAAAAAAGATATTAATTATTGAAACATGGGACAAATTAACAAATCTCAGTCATTATACTAAGTAAAACAAGCCAGACACAAAAGATTAATCTTGTATGATTCCATTGGTATAAATTTAAATGACAGAAAATTGACCATTTGTTGCTGGGAACTAGGAATAGAGGAATGGTAGGTATTATATGTGTGAAGAGGACTGAGGAGAATTTTTGCAGTGATGGAAATATTTTATATCATGACTGTAGTGGTGGTTGTAAGACTTCACATTTACAGTATTTTGACCCCAATGTCACTCAACATATAATAATTAACTTTAGTCAAATTGTTGACCTAACTTTAAATGACAGTATTCAATTCATTTCCTTGGAGGTTATGTGGATGTGCTCATTGTATGAAAATTCATCAAACTTCACCATTATTATCTGTCTAATTTTGGGGATGTATATGAGGGCTGTCTGGAAAGAATTCAGCCATGTAATATGAAGAATAGAGACATTTATGACTGGATTTTTTCCGACAACCCTCGTATATATATTTTTGCTTCATTACAATAGTTTATATTGTATAGATGTTATTGTTTGTTACTTGGTAGGATTTTAAAGTCTTCTTTTCATAGTTTTAATATATTTCTTAAGTTTATTCCCAATAATTTATTTTATGGTTTTTGCTGATATTTTTATAAAATGTTCTTCATTACATTTTAAAATTTATATTTGGCATATAAAAAAACTACTGGATTAAAAAATAATTTTGTAAATTAACCATATTCCTGAATTGTCTATTTCTAAATGTTCTACTAGATTTTTTTTTTTAGGTTTCCATGTAGTCCATTAAATTAATGGGAAATAAGGATAATTTTGTTGCCTTTTCCTAATTGTTATGTTTCTTTCTTTCCTGTTCTTATCAATTGCAGTATCTTAAATTTTTAGGAATATGATAAATGATAGTGTTAATATTATACGTCCTTATCATTCTTTTATTTGAATGAGAATTCTTTCAACATTCAACTCAAATATGATGCTGGCTAGTACAAAATGTATTCTTGTCGGGTTAAGGAATACTCTTTTTTACCTATTTACTAAGATTATAAAATCAAAAACACATACTGACTTTTATCCACTGGTTAATGTAATTTATTGCAAAATGTTTTGATTTTCTTCTTTTGGTGAAATAGTGTTATTTTAATTAAGTTTTCAATTATCCATTGCTACATTTTTTAAATAAATCTCATTTGCTATTATTTTATAAGATTAAATTTCAAAATCTAGTGTTTATTATTTAAGCATCTTTATTTTGCTTTTTCTGTGATTTCTTAATTAGGTTCAGGATTCAGGACAATTTCTTAATCATAAAAATAAGTAAATTCTTTATTTTCTTCTCAAAGTTCTAGTAACACAAACCATATTTGGTCTTTCAGGATTTGAAAGAACCTGCCCATGAAAACTTTGGATCTCAAATTCAATTGATAAGATAAGAGTTTTAGAAATTGTGTTCTCTTGGGGAACAAGCTCCATCATGCTGGTTCTGGAAGACCAAACCCAATGATTGAATTAGCTTGGTATTTCCTCATTGGACAGGAGAGGTGAATGAGGAAGATATTTGAATGTTCATTCAGTAGCATTTGACTATCTTCCTTATTAATAATTTTGTTAATCATAGGGCTTCAAAGAATTTCTTTATGTCAGGACCTTATCCCCCAAGACCATAGCAAAATCTAGGTCATTGTCACCACAGGGCTTCTTCACAGACATAGTCCCTGAAGAGAAACAAAAGAGTTCAGAATAGAAAATGCTCTATTAGCAAGGATATAGACCCTGAACCATGAAATTAAACCATAGGTCACCTGGGTGACAGGTTGAACAAATGGTAGAAAAGATGAAAAATAGGAGAATCTGATTAAAACTCCAGCACAGATTCAAAAGAGAAAAAATTAAATACAGAGATCAACAAAGTCTCATTCATACCATATCTTACAAATTATAAAGTACTTTAAATTAAATGTATTGTCCATTTGGCTTCCTATAGATTAAACTTAGGGCCTTAATAGGTAATACCAATATATAATCACATAATGTAAAATTGGTACATAGTGCAAATCCTGAAATGCACTCAAAAGAAACCATAGCTCATCATGAACACACTTGGAAACTAGAGACTGATAGAACTTGTTTCTTTACTTTCTCTTTGTATGGCCTTTATGTCCATTCAGTATCATCTTGGATGGAAAACAGGTCTTTCTTACTTGGTCTTCCTGTACTAGGAGGGCTCCATTCTTCAGTGATGAGCACATATAAAATATATCTTTATTTTTTAAAATTAATTGCCTTTCATGGCATAACTTTATTGTGTTATTATGCAAAAAGCTCTCCTCTTATCAGGGATGAAGAAGGGCAAATAGAAAGGCTACCTCTTCCTGCAGCAATAGTTCTTTAATTCCTTGCCCTATTTAAATTAAAGTCTTTCAACTTCCTTTTCTGAAGGCTTGCTACATTGAATGCTTTCATACACATTGTCAAGGAGAAAAATATATTAAATAGAATGACAAAGGAAGATTTTTTTTAAAGAAGGAATTGGCATTCATATATCTAGTCAAAACTCACTTTAAAGTTACTATGTCATCTACAACTTTACGAACAATGAAAAATATACTATCACCATTTTCATCGACCCACATGACAGTTGCTAAATATAAGCGTAAGTTGAAAGAGAAGAAATATAAGCCATAGCAATGAAATGTTTTGTCAGTTTCTTTATAGAATACAATAATTGGGAGATGTATAGTCTTCTGCAGATTTAAGAATAGCATTAATCCATAACATTGTTGACCTGAGTATACATTAAAATTCAATAGTATTTTTTGCTCCCTTGTCCACACTCTCCAGCACCTTCCTAACCAAATTCCTGATTTAATGTACAGTTTAATAACTACATTTTTGTTATTTGCTCTATGAAATGTCTCCATTCAACGGTCAAAAATATTAAAAACTAAATATTTTGTACATAAACATAGTTTGAGAGTGATACCACAGTCTACTAAGAAACTCTGTCTTGGAATTATTACTTTGGGAGTGGAAGAAAAGTAGCAACTATTGCTAGAATTTCTCTTTGAATCCCTAACGTTACATGCTTCTCATGCAAGAACACTTCCCAATCTATCCAATGCTTAAAACAAGTAAAATTTAATGTTAAAAATGGGTCAAGAAATTTTATGGCCTCTCACTTTGTAAATTATTTTTCTCTGAGTGTCTCTGGCTTAATACTGTGTATTTACATGACGGTGAGGAGAATCAAATTCAAATCCATTTTATGGCAGGACTATCAGTACATCTCTGCCCCTCCTACTAGTCTTGATGTGGTTTCCTCTGTATATCCTTAGTTAGAGGACTTCTCTTCAGCTAAATTTCAGGTAATTCTTAATAATGATTGTTGTGTAGTTTATTTGTAATTTTGATGTGGTTATGGGAGGAGGCAAGCACAGCATTTATCTTCTCCATCACCTTGACTGGAAGTCTCATGGTTTTTCTCATTTGTTTGTTTGTTTATTCTCACTGCCCCTTCCAGTTACCCCTGAAGATCAAAGAAGTCTTCTAGTAACTTGCCAGTAGACCAAGTGGGCTGATCAAAGTGGCCCAGTTTGTGGGCTGTTATCAATGTGAAGAAAGACATCAGGACAAGGCCACACTCCAGCCCCCAAAGGTACACACACCTCTCTGAGATAATCTTAAATTTCATGTAACCAGCACAAAGATGACTCTTAGTATTACTTCAAGAGAGTTTTCATTATATCTCCCATGGGAAGAAAAATATCATTTGTACTCATCCCTGGATTATATTACTTTTGTCTCCATTAATTAACACTGAAATACTTATTAATGTGGTATTGTAAAAGAAAATGGTTAAACTAGAGAAAATATTAGCAAATTGAAAATTCCCAACATATTGCAATATGTTTTAGGCTTCACCAGAAACTTATCTGAAATTCGTGTTTTTATGATTTGCTATTTTGTTCTTGTTTTCCATTCATCCCTTATTGACCAGTTGACATTTTTAACTGTTTAGAAGGCCTTCCTCCTGTTCATGCTTAAAGCATAAAAACAAATAGCATTTTACCATTTTTCTTGCCTTTTCTACCTAACTGCACGTACTTACATTTGTTTTAGAAAATCCTGCTTGCTAACTTTCTACCTTAATGCCATGTAACCTTGAAGTGCTGATAATAGTGTAAGATTTAACTACTGTCTCTTCATAATTATTAACAAAATCAAAACACAGGAGATAATTAGAGATTACTTAGTAGGAATATTAGAAGTGGGGGAATATGAAAAAAATTCTGTGTTATTTATATTCACAAGGCCTGAATATTTTTTGAAAAAAATGGAATATAAGTAAAAATAAGATTTGTTACATTACACACAAAAAAAAATTTTGGTTTTTTAAAAAAATAATAATAATAACAAAAAAGAAAAGAGAATCAGCTGTTCAAGCATTTGCCTGGACATGATACCCAGTCTCTTTCTCCGGCCAGCAGAGGAGTTCTCCAAGTAACTCAAATAAAATTATTGTAAGTTTTGGTGTTTTGGTTTGCTTTTATTTTTGTTTGTTTGTTTGTTTTTTTATTGCTTGTATTTAGTAGGTAACTCATCTTTAGATAGGATTAAGATTTATACCAGTCCTTTTCCAACTGTGGGTTTGCAGACTGGGGTTGGTGTGCAAACTCTTTGTTAGTAGCCAGTGACAAGGTCATTTGTATAGTTAGAGTAAGTATTCATGGCAATTAGGCAAGGTGAATTTTTTCTATTGAATCTGAGGGTAAAAAATATGAAACATTTTGTATTTCTCTTTTTATTTTTTTTAGTTGTAATTCATTTTTAATGTATTTTACAAAAAACATCACTCTAGAATCAATTGGAAGGTGGGAGGGGGGTGGGGAGGAACTAGACTTCCACACAGATGGCTTAATACAGAGGTATATTTAGAGTGATTCCAGATCTTTGTTTTACATAGTTATAACTATGAAGCAGAATTTCTTTCATTTGGATGCCACAACCTTTTATTTTCATTAGTCCAATAACATAAAACAGGAAAGCAGAGAGATTGTATTTTATACTGAAGTTATACAGCTCACAATGAGGTTATATATTAGCCTATGCTTGTTTCATTTCCTGGTCACTGAAAATCAAGGTTCCTTGATCTTAAGTGTAGACTGAAGTCACATTGAATTATATTTTGATAAACCGAGATGTAACCATCTAGAACAGTGGTATCCAAACTTTTTGCTTCCATGAGCTACATTGAATTATAATTGGGCCACACGTAAAATACATTAACACTAATGAGAGCTGATGAGCTTAAAAAAAAAAAAAAGAAAATTTCTGAAAAAAACTTATAATGTTATAAGAATATGTGTTGGGCCACATACAAAGCCATCCTGGGCCACAAGGTGGACATGCCTAATGTAGAAGCATTTGTTGAGCTTCTATTCAATATTCCACAATGTGTCAGTCTTCAAAAGACTTGAAACCCCTGTTTAAAAGAAAATAAATACACAGGAAACAATGATTAAATAATACACAGTTAAGTGCTAATTTTTGTACTGCCAAATCTAAGTGGTAGATGAATTCAGGGGAAGAGAAAATAGCTTCTTCATCTGCATAAGCGGTTAATGACCTCTACTTCACTTAAATGTAAGTGAATGTATATGAAATCCAGTTGAATGACTAGTACATAGTGGTCACCATGTTTTTGTTTTATTTTGTTTCAAAAAAGGATTAGGGCACTTTTTGAAAGGATGAGTAGAATTCATAAAGGCAAAAATAGATATATTCTTTATGAAAGATTCTGCATTTGTAAAGATATTCCTCATTGATACTGTGAGAATTCACGTAGGAGAACAGAGATGAACAAAACTGCTCGTGAACACAGAGTTTCAGAGATGATGTTTTGTTTACTGTGATCTGTAACCTGCGGTCTCTAATTCTAAATTCACAGCTGCCTCTATGATCAAACTACTGTGCACACCAAAGCAGATTTCAGTATCCCCCTACTTTGTAACAAAACATTTAGCCTGTGACAAAATAAGATTGGGCAATGATTCTCATCCTCCTTGAGTAAGAAAGAGCATGATATTTTTTCAAAAATAAAACTACTGATGTAAGTGATGACACAAGTAACCTCATCACTTGTTTCCTTCCAGTTAGTTTAACCAAAGTGGAAACTATGAAATAGAGCACAAAAAGTAATCATTATTTCCTGTCTTTCAGCCTTTCCCCGGCCTTCTGCCTGTAAATCAGCAAAGTTCTAAGGCTTTCTAAACTTTCATCTTTTTCCTTGCTTTGTAACTTGAGCTCGATTTCTTCCTTTCTGCTGTGAAAGAAAACCATACTCTGTAATCTTTAAAAAAAAAAGAAGTTATAAAAAAACCTCATTTTTACTTTAAAAATTTTGAATAGTGAAAAAAAAAAATCCCAATCTAATTTGTTTCCATTTCTCCTTCCTTTTCATTTTTTCTCCAGTAGAACTTATCTTTGTACCTGAGTTTATTTCCCATAGGTAAACCAGTCAAGCCTCGGCTCTGTAGAAGGGACTTTCCTTTCAAAGCTGTCAGGAGTTTCTCCTGCAGTAGATGCTTGCAATTAGATCTCTCCACTTGTAGTAATAGTGATTCCAGATGGCTGCTTCCAGAGAAAGCAAGAATTTCCGGCTCCAAAATGGTGTGGTCACAGAGGCCTCCCCCCAGCTGCTTTTAAATGGGAGAGCTATATGCTTTGAACTTCCTGATTGATCAGATATTATGCAGAAGAGTCTGGTGTTGGGAGGATTCCTCGTGGGAGAACTGTATTTGGGCTCTTGCTGCTGCAGAGACCTCTATGAGGAAAATACTTATTTCACTTTTCACCCAGCACGATGACTGTCAGCCTTTTGTGCTGAATAAATAACATTTATAAAGTTCAAATCCTAAAGTTCAGCACATGGAACTCTGAAGAACTTTAGGTAAAATTATCAATACATAAACACATTAACAAAGAAAGTGTGAAATGGAGATCAAAACTCTGGCATAAATTTGTTACTAGTTCTTGTTAGCTCCTAAGCTACTAGACAGAAAACACTGCCCCCAAAGCATCTCATGTACGATTTGCAAAAAGCCTGTGAGGTTGGAAAACCAGGTGTCTTACCCCTGTTTTACTGATGAAGAAACTGAGGCTCTGAGAGGTTAGGTGACTGACTAGTGGTGGAGCCAAGTCATGAAGATACACGGCTTACGTGTCTTCTGGGTGTGTTTCCTGAACACCAGGCTGGCACACTATGTTGGAGCCAGAGAAAGGATGAGCAGAGGATAAAAGCCTTAACAAAAACTGTGGTGACAAAGCAACAACAATAATAAAACTATATTTAGTTTTCTTTTTGCATTAAATTTGGTGATCAAAACTTCCTGTTCTCTTCTGAAGACTTATTCTAAAACTCACCATCTTTTATTGTTTACGACCATAATAATTTGTTTTCTGCAAAAGCAGTCTTAGACAAGATTTGGAGCACAAGTGGTTTATTTAAAAGGTACAGTGAGAGGGTACAGAAGTGAGACAGAGAAAAGAGGTAGACCAATGGGGAGTGTACTAATGAATGTCTATATGTGTATCCCCATGGGGGAACCCTCCGAGAGAGTATAGAGAACAAAACAGAATTGTCTCAGGGAAAGGAAGCTGGGATGTTACAAACCCACTCTTGTCTCTGCTAGGCTGAGAGTTGCTCCTGAGGCATTAATGGGTCTGGGTCTACTTTACTTTGTATGGACCAAGCAGACTCAGGACAGAAAGAAAGCCTTGGTAGAGAGAGACTCACATGGATTGGGACGTTCCAGAGACATGAAGAAATATGGACAGGGTACCAACATCTGCTAAAGTAACCTGGAAGGGAGTTGACACTAAAGGGTGTTTTGCTAACTGCACAAAATAGACTGAGCACAAAAAAAATTGATATTTCCCCTTGCCTAAATTTTGGTCATTGGAGTACATATGTATATTTTATATGTGCTTGTGTATATGCATATGTTTTATGTGTGTGTGTGTTTCTGAATACATAACTGTGTTTGTTTTTGCCTGGGTATATGTATTATTTGATTCAGTTGCATATCATCCTACACATCCTTTTAGTGCATAATTTTGTTATTCATTGCCCAAAATTCAGTTTGTGAGAAGTTAAATTTCATTCTATGATTCAAAACTAAAAAAAAAAAATATTAATGAACTCAGTAGAAGATTGCACAAATTGCATAAATGAACAATTCTCACACACACACACACACACACATATATATATATACATATATATGTGTATGTGTGTATATATATGTGTATATATATATGTATACATATAATGACTAAAAAACATGAAAAAAGATTTATTTTGCCAATAGTAAAAACATTAAATATATAAAAAACTGACATCTTATTGAAATATGAAGTAATTAAAAATATATTTATAAACCATGTTGATATAAAGAAATTCTTATGGTGTAATGTTGAATTTTTTAAAAACGTTCAAATTGTAGATGCAATGCCATAGTGCCTACATGAAAGTAGGTTGTTTTGATTTTCTTCTATATTTATTTCCCACCTTTTCTACATTTCTTACAATAACAATATGCTATTTTTATACTTTAAAAAAATGGTATCAAAATTAGTGAATACACTCTACCACAAACCTTGCACCATCTCTTATGATTTTAAGGGAATTACCAAAACCTTCCTTAAATTTACATGTACATCTATCCTGTATCTCCTATCTGAGTAACATTATCTGGACAAGTTCTGCTGCTGGTATTTGGCAACTAATTTCATGTTCATTATGTTTGTCCTTCCTCATTCTTATGAACTTAACCTTTACTGTTTCAGGGGGAAATTTTTTTTTTTTTTTTTAATGTGGGTAGTTCCCTGGCTGGGAATCGAACCCAGGTCACAGCATTGATAGTGCCAAAGCCTAGCCGCTACACCACCAGGGAACTCCTTTTGTTTTTGTTTTGTTTTTGTTTTTGTTTTTAATGTGGGTAATGGAAATTTTTATATTGATTACTATTTCCCCTAAGAAGCTTCTTTTCTTTGTTTTGGACTCTTCTGATATTGTCAAGTCACATATACAGAGTTATAATCACAGGTAAATATAGAATTACAAGTATGGGCCCACTAAAGCTTTATATTAATAAAATAATTGTGTTTTGTTTATATGTTCATTTGTTCATATAAGCATGAACTAAACACAATATAATTTATTGTAATCTTTTCCACAGAAAGTCTTAACTTATTAATTCAATAATAAAATGAAATATAATGTCAGGTGTAATGAACTTGACAATTGGGTGAAAGCTGCATTAACTCATGTGAATGGGATCAGCAGATATCTCATAGCTTATCTCTTAGTGTAAAGCTATACAATGCACTTAATACAGTGTTTTCCTAAGTGCTTTTAACTTCAAGGACATCTAGGTGACAATGCAGAATTGTCCAAAAATTATATGGGTTACATAGTATGGTAATACCAATGTGTAAAATGGCTAGAACTCATGAAATACATAAATGTACTATATTAAGCCATAACCTTGGGGAGTTCCCTGGTGGTGTAGTGGCTTAAGGCTTTGGCGCTGGCGCTGTCAGTGCTGCGGCCTGGGTTCGATTCCCAGCCAGGGAGCTGCCCACATACCATAAAAGCAAAGAAAAAAAAAAAAGCCATAACCTTGAGTGCTCACCACACCCTCAGGTTCATTTTGGTAAAACAACCGCAGAACATTCTTTATACGTAAGTCTCCATGTGTTATACTGTGTGATACCGCAACCATGGTCTCAACTGAATAGAGTTGATACCAGTTCCTGATTTATAGGCAGCTATTAATATTTTTAGGTGCTAGTGCAAGTTCTACCAAGATGATGAGTAATTGATAAAAACATTTCTTCTCTTATAATTTTTTAAATTAGATACACACACAGACACACACAGACACACACACACACACACACACACACACACACACGGAGGCCTATGTTTATCATAGAGACTGAAAAATGCACAAGGAGAAATTATGCAGATGCTATTAATATGAAGAAGTAAAAGCCTTGATAAAACAGAAGCTGCAAGATGGAAGGAAAACAGACAAAAACAGCAGACAGAGAAAAGCAAAGTGTTCAGAAGGGCAGAATTCTACAGGGACTGTTAAGCCACATGAGCTGCTGTAATTTCCCAGATAAGATTTAACTTTTCCCTGAGACCTGGTGACTTAACTGCTGAGATAAGAAGTGTCTCTGAATAATTGATAAACTAACCCATATCACCATAGATAACCTGAGAGAGCAGCTATTTGCTGCAATCAACGAACATTTAACTAATTTAAACATAGAGTTGCACAATTAATAAGGATAATAAAAGATCAGAAAATAAGCCACGGAAGTTTTATAATATATGTGAAAAAACACATGACTGTATCTCATTTCATTTCATATAAAATAAACACATATCTATAATAAAATTGAAGAAAAATCCAGTTTAATATAGATGTTTAAATATAAGACTGTACTTGTTTACAGACTTGGAAATTTAAGGACCTACAGGGTGGATATAATTACATGACCCTTGATTAAATTCTATTTGACTTCAGAACAAGCAAATACAAAAGAAGGTATGCCTCTATTTACAGAATTGCAACTTAAAAATATGAATTATGTTCCAAAAGTTTATAAGATCAAATGATCTCTCGTTAGATACAAAAATATGTTCCTAAATTTATGTTTACTTTTGTTTTTTAATAAAAGTTCTTTTTCTTGGTATACAGATGCAGTTTCTGGGTTACTTTTGGCACATGTGTTTGGTTTCTGTTTTCCTCTCTCCCTATATCTATAATGCTTTCAGTTTCATTATATATTGCTAAATCCAAATCTAACTATACATCTCAATCTCTAGTTCAACTTATTCTTTCTTTTATTTCTCCTCTTGCATTTTCTTTCTCATTTTAATGGCTTCTTTTTTACAGATAAACCATTGAGAATCAGAGAGAGACACTTAAGATAATGTTAAGTATGTTTCATTCTTAACTTTGAAGTCCACATAGTAAGAAGTAATTGTATTGATATTGACTTACAGTGAGAGATGTTTAGAACTCATTTTCACATATACAGTATAATGCATATACATAAATTCAACTTGAGGTCTTAAAGCAAAGTGTAACAGACGACTTCATACAATGATTGCTTTGCTTTTGCAATATAATAAGCAGCAAAAAGGATGTAATCGTGTTCATTTTTATTTTCAAGACATCTTTAATACTGTAGAAATAATTTTACTTTTCTCTTTTCACCTCACAAATGTTATAATGTATAGAATATCATTGGTTCAAAACTAGAAAATGAGAACTGTGAGGTCACTGAGAAAACCAAGTGGCAGAACTGGAAATAAAATTGCTTAACGTCTCATATCTCTTTCCTTCCTTCTTTCCTCCTTTCCTTTATGCCTAGTAATACAATTCGTATCTCCAGGAGAACCACTTTCTTGTTTTCAATGCAAGAAAAATGAATCCAGTTTCAAAGATGATTGCTTTAATTGTAGCTGTTCATTATGCTTTAATAAAAAGTAGCATTTTTCTTTGTGTAACTGGAATTATTATATTACAGTGATGATACTTTGTATATGTTAATTTGCAAAATGTCTTTTGGTCGACCACTATGAAATGCTGCTTCTAATTTTGACTCATAATCATACATGAAAGAAGCCATCCTGCATTCTAATACAATTATCTCCCAAAGACTAATATTAAGTAAAAAAGTAAATAATTCTTATTGAATTTCTAATACATGCCAGATACTTTCTCAGGTGATTCTTATTTCATCTGCTCATTCATGCTATGATAAATTCTCCAAGTTCACATGTCAGAGATTAAGTTGGTCTCACCAGTCTAGGGGATCAGCCTAGCCATAGTCCATAGGGATTTCCACTACCAACCAATGTCTTCTTACAAAACACAGAATGTATAAATGAATTTTAATTGATAAATGTTCCAGGACCAGTTGGCCAACTGACACTTACATAAAGACAATTCAGAACTGTCGTTGTAACGCTTGTATTGCTTGGGGAACACAGGACACATGAATTGGGATGTATTTCATGTCTGCTAAAACAATCTGAAGAACATTTACAAGCGACCTCAAAGAGAGAAAATGGTTAGATTATGTTTTTAGTAAGTTAAAAAAATTATCAAAACCTTTCCCCCCACTTTTACTACAATTTATAATTTTTTTAAATCACTGACTGGATATTGTGAACCTACATGAACATCTTTGCATTAGATTATTAAATTTATGCCAACCCATTTGACATGGCCTCCCTTACATGCACTTAAGTTAGAGTTCATGAACTGATAACTTTGGTAGCACTCAATAACAAATATAAAAAGAGACAGACTGATTGGGAACTTTATTTTAAATTTGAGTAGGTATTTTTATGTTCTTGGACAAAAATATCTCACACATTGTTACTAGAATTTTGTAGAGTTGAGTGAAATTTTTGTATTTTTTTAAATTAACTTAGTTTGGATAAGCAAGCACTATGCTTCCCAGGATTTTTCTATTTATTTTGGTTTACCTGTTGTTATTTATAGAACAATAAGAAATCATTAAATCAAAACCAGAGGTGAAGCTTCAGATCCCTTTCATTCCCCTCTGCTTCTCAATTGAAATGTGATGTTTCAAGGAAGCAATTAAGAAAGATACATTGGGGGTTCCTTGGTGGTGTAGTGGCTAGGCTTTGGCACTCTCAACACTGAGGCTCAGTTCCATTCCCAGCCAGGGAACCACACACACACACACACACACACACACACACACACACACACACATACAAAGATGCATGTTCTTCCCAGTGGCTGACATGGACACTGATCCTAAGAATAGAGCCAGAGTTTGTAAAAGTAAACAAAGAAAGGCATGTATAATCCTAGAAAATGAGATTCTCACTCTCCTGCTTTCTCTATGGCTTTTGTTTTATGTTTTCAGTATCTCCTGAAGATGAACAATTCTCTTTAATAATTCATCCATACTATAGATGTCAATATATCAATACATCAACTGACTAAATCGATAGTTATAAACACCCATTTAATCTGTCATCTTGGAAAGTGTTTAAAATAAGCAATATATAATTGTCAAAGTTTGATTCTTTCATTAATATTTAAATCATTATTGAGGACCTACCATGTGGTAGGTATTATAAAAGAGACCATTGGAATGCTCAGGCTGCTATAACAAAATCCCACAGCTTGGGTGGTTTGTCAACAATAGACATTTATTTTGCATAGTTCTGGAGGTTGGAAAGTTCACTGTCATGGTGCTAGCAGATCTGATGTCTGGTGAAGGCCCTCTTTCAGGTTGCAGACTTTTTTTTTTTTTTTTTTTTTGCTTTTTGGTATGTGGGTAGCTCCCTGACCGGGAATCGAACCCAGGCCGCAGCACCGACAGCGCCAGCGCCGAAGCCCCAAGCCACTACACCACCAGGGAACTCCCAGGTTGCAAACTTCTGACTTCACTTTGTGCCCTCTCTCTGGAAGGGTTGCGCTAGCTCTCTAGAGGTTCTTTTAAAAGGCTTTATTATAAACTTCATTCATAGTAATTGAAATTACTTTATTTATAAAAAATATTTATTCATTTTATTTATGAAGCCTCCACCTTCATGACCTGATGGACTCTCAAAAGCTTTACTTCCTCATAAAATCACATTGGGCGTTAGGATTTTAACATCTAAATTTAGCAGGGACACAAACATTCAGACCACGGCAAGTGGAGAGTAAAAAGAGATTCTCTCTCATTCATAGTTTTACAATCTAGAAGAAATTACACACATATAAAATAATTACACAAATCAATGTAAAAATTTAAATGGAGAAAGTGAAACAAAGGAGGGGTATGTGGTATGCATTTTTCTAACAGAGGAATTCGACGTATTCAGGAATATCAAGGAAGACTTCCATGAAGAAAAGTTTATTATGCTGAAACTAAAACAGGAGAAAAGTTAACTATATAAAGAAAAAATAAATAAATTCAGGAAAACAATATTCCATGGTTAGAGAGAGGAAGATAAAAAAACAAAAACAAAAACAAAACACGGAAAGACCTGAATGCCTGGGAGACAAAGAAGAGTATGGTGAGAGAGGGCTAAAGAAATAGACAAGGCCAACATCATGCAGAGCCTTGTAGTCAGTGAGGACAAAGGTTGTCGTTATCCTAAGAGCAGCAGAAAGCTTTGTTTATTCAGAAATGTGACATGATAAATATTGTTAAAAAATGACTCTAGTAAAATCTGGAGACTGAAGAGGATCTAAAGTAGTAAAAGGTGTAGCAATTAAAAGGCGATTGTAGTTGAGTAAGGAATTTATTACATGGTAGTTTAAACTGCAGGAGGTGGTGGTGGAGAAGGAGAGAATATATTAAGAATATATCAGTAACTTGATGGCAAATTGGATAAGAAATCTGAGGGAGAGGGACCTGTTAGGACTGTCAGGCTGACTCCTGGTATCCTGGCTTGTGTAATGGGATGGATGTTAAAGCCAACCAGTGAGGTAAGGGGTCCCAGAAAAGGAGAGGAGATGGGGCTAATGGAAGATGATAAGTACATTGAGTTTGAGATGACTTGAAGAGACATTCCAGACAAGATTTCAATAGGCATTAAATATGTGAATCTAGAATTTTGAGGAGCAGTTATGGATAGAGTTACAAATGTGTAGGTTATATAGAGAGATGTGTTCATTAAACCTATGTGTGAAAGAGACCCCTGAAAGAGTAAAAAGTGAGAAGAGGAGCAAGCATAGACTTAGAAGGTAAAACACACATTCAAAACTTACCATAGAATCTGAGACAGTGAGAACTCAGGGAAGTTCTTCCTCTCTCTCTCCATTCTGTTTTCCTCTGAACTTTATTTTCTTTATCTGAAAATGAGTATAATATCTTTCTAGGATTGTCGAATTAATTAAGTTAACATTAAGTTGTCTTCATTGTGCCTTGCAAATAGAAGTTTATTAAATGGTAGAAATGATGATGCTAAAATTGTTTGGTGGTGGAGGTGGTGACTTTATTTTCACTGGCCAGATAGCTATACGTTAAAGCAATAAGAGCTTTGGTTAAAATGCTAGTCATATGAATTCAAATCTTTCTTAAAACTTTTTAGACATTTCATCAACACTTTTTTAAACAAAAGATACTGAAAATAATTAAAGTTTTCACTGATGACTTGGGATTGTGTTGTCACTGCTGGTTATAGTGCCCTGTCATGACTGTCTCTAAGGTTTTTCTTTTAATCATTTTGAAATCAGATAACCACATTTATTAGAATCGTGACTAAAATGTAGATAAAGTACAACTTAATGGACTCTGAATGAAGTGCATGGATTTTATGGCATTTATTGTGAAAGGTGAAGAATCATAATTGCTTCCTTTTTGATTGTTTACTATCTTTCAGATGGTTAGATTGCCTGATACATACATGAGTAGGCCTGTGTGTTAATTCACATATATATGAATATTTCCTCTTAACTAGAAATTCTTTTTACATAGAATTATATGTATATATGTATATATTGTTATTGTTTATTTAAATTCACTTTGCTAGTAAATTTTTCATGTCCCTAGAGAAACTCAAATCAACTATCGGCATGCATTATCTCAGTTACAAACTCAAGGTATGAAACATTTAATAAAGAAACACCCACACAATATGTCTATGGCTACTTTTCTCAACAAAGTAAAATAAAAACACAAACAGAGATGAAACATATGAAGTATGGAGAAATATCCTATTCAATATTAAAAGCAATTGTGCTTTGCTAAGCCTACTATTATATTTTGATTATGTCCCTTTCTTTTACAATTTTTCCCAAAATTTCTATTTTCTTTCTTTCTTTGTTTCTTTCCTTTTCTTTTTCGTTTTTCTTTTTTCTTTTTTTTTTTTTGCAATGTCTATCATAGATTCATTCTTTCCCTTTAAATTTGATATCCAATGAAATATTATGTGGTTTTATTCTTCCATAATCTTCTTCCTGGGGATCTCTACCTTCTGCTCCTATTTGGACTAGTCAATCTCTAGGTTTGCTACAGCATACTAAGGCTTGTAATCACTATTTTCCTTTTTCCTACATTAGTGTTATCTTTAATGTTTGCTGCAGCACCTCTTGAATCTGGATGTGTTCATTTGATAAATATTTATTGGGCAGTTACCCAGGCAGTGTCCTAGGCTCTGGGTAGCTAGTAGTGGGGAAAAAAATTTCTGTACTTTTAAAACTTATATACTAGAAGAAGGAGATAGGCAATATACAAAGTAAATAGGAAGACTATATAGTTTGATGTTGGTAGATACTTATAAGAAAAATAAGGATGTAGAAGAAACAAAGAACAGGGATTGCTTGTGAATGGGAATGTGTTATTAATAGAAAGGTAGAGAGTTAAATTTTAAACAAGGTGGGCAGGGAAGAAGAAGATATTCAGCAAAGACCTGAAGGAAGTGAGGGAGTGAGCCATATGGGCATCTAGGCAAAGTGAATCATTATGCAAAGGATTCCTGACATTGAGGTGAGGTAATGGTGCTTTGTATCATGTTCCACTGTCATCTCAGTCAAAACTGATGACTTCTAGAATTTTTATGCATCAAAATACCCCATGAGTATCTTTGCAGGAAAATTCTGCAGCATGGAGATGTTCTATACTAACAAGGGACTGGCCCACCCAATCAGATTTTTAATAGGGAGTCTGATCTTGGCATATACAAAGAAGATTGATGAGAGTAAACCAATTAAAAGGGATTCAACAGAGGCCATGAGGTGACAGCACTAATGACAATCAGAGCTCAGCAATAGAAACAGAAAGGTGAAAAACAAGCAGAAGGGACAGGAAGCAGAGGTAGCAGACATCTGAAGCCAGAAAATACTGAACCACCAAGTTGCTGATTGAGGAGCAACTATGGTACCATGAATTAAGTGCACATCTTCCCAAATTCTGATAAATCTGTTTCCTCAATTCCTTGTGGTTTGCACCATAAAATTCTGTTCCCTGAAGTAATCAAAGCTGTGTCTCTGCCTTACAAACTAAAAGAACCACTAACAACAAAGCAATTATTTCTGCCCTCCATAATTAACTTGATTCTTTATTACTTTTTCTTTAATTCAACTAAAAAAATACAAAACTAGATAGATTTAGAATGTGTACATTTTCAGCAGCATTAATGTCAGTCTACCCTATGACCATTTACTCACTTTTTTCATACTGGGGTTATCAAGAGGTGTTTTTCTCCATCTTACAAAGGATTTCTAGAGTCCCTGTAATCAAACAGAACTGTAGTGTTTTGCAGGCTGATTTGTTAGGTTCTTTTCTACTCCTGTGCCGGCTCTTGTGAGTGAAATGGTAGATGTATGGTCTCTGTGTGTTTCTACTAGACTATTAGGTTTTCCACCCTTTTTTATAGGTATCATTACTGTCTTGAATTTCAATCCACTGGAGCAACCATGAGAACTCATTGCACCCTTATCTTGGGCAATTATCACCATAACCTCTCTCTCTCTCCATTAAAACCTCAAAGAACACTGATTGTGAATTTTCTACTCTAGAAGACTAATGTATTTGTAATATTTCTCAGTACAAATTAATGCACTTTAAATAGTTCATTACTTAATGGCAGCAACAATTACCATAACTGGCTCCAACACAATGCTTTACATCAGTATATTTAAATTGCTCCCTGTTCCAGTAGGATAAGTAAAATAAAATATCATTTCTTTTCCTGTTTTTTTTTCTGGTAAACTTTTACCTTTCATGTTTTAATAGTTGGGGAGTAATTGTCCCTAGTAAAATGTGCTTAAGTGTGGTAATACAGCAGACGCATGCACTTGAATCACTTCAGTCAAATTTTAGTAGTTCCCATTTTTCCTCATGAAAAGAACTGAGTGAAATTATGACAACAGAATGTAACTCATACTGGTACCAGAGAACAGTCCCTTCTTGGTGTGGTATCTAGGTTCTTGGTGTCCTGAGTAAAGAATTGAGCGAGACACGGAAATACAGTGGTGCAGGAGTAGTTTATTAGAAGCAGAAGGACATTCCAGAGAAGTAGAAGCAGGCCAAGCAAAAGAGTGGCTCAAGGACCCCAAGGGACAAATCTTTGGTAGTTTTTATTCTCTTTTGTTGTAAAGAGTTATGCCTATCTGAGCATGGGACGTTTTCATTGGCATCTTTGATTGTCAGGGGGCCATTACATCATCTTCTTTTAACTGTGCATGTTGCTTCCCAGAATTGAGTCTGTTATAATGATATTAATGAACTTCCAGGGATATGCATAATATTATAATGATCATATAATCAGACTTCGGTGAAGTGAAAGTCATTATAACCCTTACTGGGCAAAAGTTGATGACAGGTTGAAACTGGTGGGCATTTTGTACTCTGTAACTTCCTAGTCTTAGTTAAATTTTAACTGTAAGTTCCTCCCGTGGTTGCCTAACTTAGGGCAGGGATTGCTAGTAAGAGGGCAGTACGAGAATGATGACTGCTCCAGCAAGGGGGGCACAGTTTATATGGGAGGAGTCCGGGACCCCCTGTCTTACCTGCCTATCTCAGTTTCCCCTGAGAGATGTGATCCCCATAAATCTCTTTGGCAAGTTGAGAGATAGGAGGCCCCCTCTTCTCTATCAACATTCTTCTGAATGTGACCATTGTCTCTACCTATCAGGGATTCATGGAACTCTCATCCTATTGGATCTAAAAGAAAGGAAGGGGTCTTAAGATCTGCCTAGGAGACCGTGTTGACATCTTTGGTTGGGGTGGGCTGGAGCCTTGCTGGGGAATCATTGGTAACTTGATGGCCACTAGACGAGAAAAGATAAACTGAGTTCGTAGATTGAAAAGCCTTAACACAAGAAGCAGGTCTGGAAGCAACTGATGCAGGGTGGCTATGGGAGAGAACATCCGTTCAGCTTTACAGGGCCTGGGACTTTCTGTCTGGCTTAACCAGTCATTCAGGTGGCATCATCTACCCAAAGCTGCGTCTGGAATGACCTAAAAAGAAGGCTGGGCCATGGGATTACAATCAGCAGAGTGGGACATGAACCACAAGTTTCAGGGAAATTATCTAAAGCAGGAGGTAGGAGAGAATCCATGATTCAGACTAGGAACAGTCTGTTGCTTAAGGTTAGGAACCAGGGAAAACTGATTTTAAAAATGATTAAGCCTAGGGACTAGGCAAAAAGGTAAAACTGGAGAACTAAGGAGCTAGGGAAAGGAGGCTAGAAATTCCTATAATGAAGGGCTCTTCTGTTCGGTCCGTATCAATGCCACAATTATTTTGCTAAGCTCAACCTCTGAAGTACAAAAAAGTCTATGGAATTTTAAAAATTGTGCTTAAATGATTCTGCATTTATTTTGTGGGGCTTCTCTTGTCCATGGTTCCTTTTCTTTTTTTAATTTGGATGATTTTAAAGCATTTTTTGTACTCACAAGTTCCTCTCTTTGTTAGTATTATATTGTTAAACTTTTGCTGCTGCTACTCTAGTCTAAATAGCACAAAAAGAAAAAACTAAGTAATGAATTTCTGGTAATGATAAAATGACTTTAGTATTCATTAATTCAACATCTTGAATTCTTCAGAGCATTGCCCTAAATCAGCATTTCCTCTTTGCAGAATTTCAAATGTTTAGACAATGTCCTTGACATCATATGAACTCACTAAGACAGCATTATTGCTTTATAAGAAGAGAAATTCTGTCAGGAACAAATCCAAGATCCCAGGGGAAGTAAACCTATTTTCATGTAAATATATTTAATGAGGAGAATAGGCAGAGGAAAAAGAGAATGGGAGATAAATCCATCTAAAATGAAGTGGAGTGCTTCGGATTAATAGAGCTATTAATATGTAAAAATATATGTGCAAATTGACTCAATTGATTAGATCCCCATGGTAATGCATCAAAGGTTGCTGGTTTGATATTTGGGTGGGTCACTAAGCTTTGTATAATGGGTAAAAAACCATTTCCCAGACATTTCTCTAACTTCAATAAACCTTCTTACAAGCAGGAAAGTATGAGGTGATGAAGCAAAAAAGTTTGGTGCCCCCATATAACCATTAATTCCAATCATTGCATGACACCCCTAAGCACTGGTCCCACTGAGAGTTGACCGTAGCCTTTCGTTTCTATGGAAACACGTAGTTAATATTGTTGGACTATCCAAGTTCCGCTGACTGCTTACACGCAACAACAACACTCAACAATTATTTATTGAATAAAGAAATGCCTGATGCTATGGGCTCACATGAAACAGTCATCCTGTGATTACACAGGTAGCTGCAAAAATAAAGAAGGCAGGGCATGAAAGACAGAAACTGAGATGAAGATTGGCGATAGAAGGAGATGCCTGAAAAAGCCTTCCAGACTTCATCCTGATTAGTCTTTTACTTTCTCTATCCAAGCAGTATTGAGGGAGAAGTGATATGAACTATCTCAGACAGAGGGAAATATGTGAGCAAAGACACAGGGCAAAAATTCTTTAGTATTTTAGGTAGGACTGCACAATCTTATGATTGAGAAGGATGAAAACTTTCGTCCCTGTTGTACCGCTCATATTATCTTAAATACTCCAAGTTATTTTCAGGAAATCAGGAAACACAGAAAACATATCTATTTGAAGCTAAAAATGGCAAATAGTTCTGATTTTAAAAATACTTAGGCCTATATTTGGATAGAGAATTATAGTCTGAAAAAAAGTCTACTTTTTCATCACTGCTGCACCACATCCAGGCCAACCTTCAATGCACACTGTCTCAAAATCTTGTACGTCTACATTTGTTTTAACAGAATAAACTTTCATGTCGATTTTCTCCTGAAGAGTTTAGCAACCCTTGCTAACACTGATAGATATTTAGGGCAAAGATGTCTTTTTAGATTTAATAGAGTTAAAAAAAAAATCACTCCTCCTAAGTGAATTCAATGATTTGCAGAGAAAACATACAAATATTGGGGCAAAATTTAAGTGTCTAGAGAAAATAAAACTTTGCTTAATTGTTTTATTGAAATAAGAAAAACAACCAATCATGATGAGAATTACTAAATGACTTGCAAGGAGGCTGGTAGTTAGGAAACTAATAGTTTGTTTCTCCTTTTAGGTGCAGAAAATGGCTAGTTGAAAGGTAAGAGAAAAAAACTCCGGTCTCTTATAACGTTGATAATTAGATTCATACAATATCTCTTATCTTTATCACCATCTCCCTAGTCCACAAAACTTCTAGAGATGTTAAGAAGTGGTCAATATTACTATCAATTTATAAAGTAATCATTTAGCAACACAAATTCTGCAAAGTCAATCTAGTTGTGAGATGAAGAAAGAAACCAGAATTATATATTCAAATCTACCATGTATTTTCTAATAGGTATTTACTTCTGTCCCAGCACCCACATAACAAACTAGAATGGTAGGTAGTTTAAGAATGAGCATGTGAATCACTGTTTTCCCTTCTTTCAATTTTATTGAGTTATAATTGACATATAACATTTATTAGTTAAAAGTATACAACATAATGATTTGCATGTATATACTAGGAAATGATTTCCACAATAAATTCAGATAATATTTATTACCTTCCATAGTTACAATTTTCTTGTGTTATGAGAACTTTTAAGATCTACTGTCTTAGCAACTTTTAAATATAATATACAGTATTGTACACTATAGTTACCATGCTGTACGTTACATCCTGAAAACTTATTTATCTTACAAGTATAACTGGAAGGTTGTACCTTTTGACCACTTACAGCAATTTTTTCCACCCCCTTACCCTCACCCCCACTCCCCACATCTGGCAATCACCAATCTGTTCTCTGTTTCTATGAGTTTGTTTGTTTTTTTAATTTTTTTTAATTTTTAATTTTTTTTAATTTTTTTTGTATGTGGGTAGTTCTGTCTGGGAATTGAACCCAGGCCACAGGGCTGACAGTGCCAGCACCAAAGCTTTAGCCACTCCACCACCAGGGAACCCCCTGTTTTTTTAGATTCTACATATTGGTGAGATCGTATAATATTGGTCTTTCTCTGATTTATTTTACTCAGTATAATGTCCTCGAGGTCTGTCCATGTTGTTGCAAATAGTACAATTTTCTTCTTGTATGGCTCAATAATATTCCATTGTATATAAGCATCACATTTTCTGTATCCATTCAATGGACACTTAGGTCTTGGATATTTTAAATAATGCTACAATGAACATGGAAGTACAGATATTTATTTGATACAGTAATTTATTTCTTTTGAATATATACCCAGAAGTGGAACTGCTAGATTATTATGATAGTCCTATTTTTAATTTTTTGAGAAACCCCATGCTGTTTTCCATAGTGCCTGCACCAACTTACATGCCCACCAGCCGTGCACAAGCGTTGCCTTTTCTTCTCATCCTAGCCAACACCATCTCTGGACTCTTTGATAACAACCATTTTAACAGGTGTTAGGTGGGGATATCTCATTGTGGTTTTGATTTACCTTTCCCTGATGATTGGTGACGTTAAGCACCTTTTCATGTATCTGTTGGCCATTTACATGTCTTCTTTGGAGGAAAGTCTATTCAGCTTTTCTGTCCATTTTTAAAATCAATTTGTTTCTGTTATTTGTAATTGAGTTGCATGAGTTCTACATATGTTAAAGATATTAACCTCTTATTAGATACAAATGTTTTCTCCCATTCTGTAGACTTACTTCATTTTTTGATATTATACAGAAGCTTTTTAGTTTGATGTGGTACCACTTATTTTTAACTTTTGTCACTATTGCTTTTGGTGTCAAATGTGAAAATTATTATGAAGACTAGTGAGTGTCAAGGAGCTTACTTCCTATATTTCTTCTTGGAGTTTTATGGTTTCAGGTTCTATATTCAAGTCCTTAGACCATTTTGAGTTGATTTTTATGTATAGTGTGGGATAGAGTCCAGTTTTATCTTTTTGTATGTGGTTTACTATTTTTTTCAACAACAATTTACTGAAAAGAGAGTCCTTTCTTCATTGTATACTTTTGGACCCCTTGTCACAAATCAGGTGACCATGAATCTATGTGTTCATTTCTGAGCTCTCTATTCTGCTGCACTAATCTATACGTCAGTTTTTATGCTCAATACACACCATTTTAATAACTATAGATTTGTGATATTGTTTGAAATCAGGAAGTGTGATGCTTCCGTCTTTGTTCTTCTTTTTCATAATTATATTGTGTATTGTATAATTTATTTATGACATTTTCTTTTAATATAAATGATATACATACCACCTGATATCATCAATTTTCCATTCAGGAAGTAATAGACTGGTTGAAACAGAGGCTTGTGGATTTGTCAGCATTTCCAAGGTAAAAGATTCGATGGAAAAATAAATTAATACTTGGGTAATTCTTTGGCAAATGACTGCTGTAGTCCTCTATCATGATGATTCCAATTATTAATATTTGATTTTTGACTGTATGTATTTAGAAATATTACACGTAAAATCATAGTGCATTTTAGAAGATAAAAAGTAATATTCTTCTCATCTTCAAAATTCTTACAAATTTGATTTCATTATGTATTAATATTATGCACATTATCTTATTTAATTATAATACCTAAGAGTTAAAACCTTATGTAACATTTTTTTCTTTCTAAATCAGAAAGCGGTTGAAAAATTTATTAAAGAACTCTCAACAGATTAGTTATGGATTCAAGATTCACAACCAGCTTTGCTTGGAAAAAGATCCATGTCTTGTTCACCACATCAAAACACATTTTAAAAAATTAAAAATGTTATATTTTTATGTTTGAGAATCATACTATCTTAAAGGGACTTTGATAAAAATAATTACTTAAAATTTTAGTGTTGGGAGACATAACAAAGTTTTTAGTTACTTAGATTAACATAAAACAGTAGATGGAAAATATTAATAAAGCTAGGAAAGAAAAGTGCAGAAAACCAAGAGACTAGAAGTTTAAATATGTGGCACATAAAAGCAAGGTGTTTTGTGTTTATCTCTAAAAGATTTAACTTTCTTTCTATACAATTGCTTATTGCCATCAGTCCTTATGTTCCAATAGAAAAAGAGGATCATCATAGGTATTTTCTTTGATTCTGCTGTATTTGTGTATTCCTTATATACAGAAGAGAAAAGTATACACAGGAGAGAAAAAACTTTTACTCAACCCTCTTAGGTTCTGTTATGAGAGCATGCAAATTAAACTGACAAATTAAAAGGACAATTCAATATAAGAAAAGAAATACACATTTTATTTTTAATTTTATGTGCACAGGAGATTCACAGAAAAAAATAAAAGCCCAAACAAGCAATTAGATTTGAGAGCTACGTACCCTTTTATTTAATAAAGAGCAATAAATTGTAGAGAAGTGACCAGACAAGGAAAAAACAGGGCTTCTAGGGCCAGTAAATTGTCAAAGGATAAATTATAAGGGGAACTAATGGCAGTTAAGGGTTACTCAGTAAAGTCTGTTTATTCAAACTCATCTTGGTTCCATCTTCATCTCTAGTGAAAAGGGTGGTCCTTTTCCTGGTACAATTGGGCATGAAGAAAGGACACCTTCAAAAGGGAAATTTTTATATTCCGCATATGAGTGAAATCATGCAGTTCTTTGTTTTTTCTGTCTGGCTTATTTCACTAAGCATGATGATCTCCAGGTCCATCCATTTTGTCGCAAATGGCAATATTTCATCTTTTCTTACTGAAAGCAAAGAAAAAAAGAAATGAAGAAACAAATAGCCCATGGACACAATCAATAGTTTAATGTTTATTTGGGGACGAGTGAGTTAGGGAGGGGAGAAAGGGGAGGGGGTGGGAGAGGAGGGGGGAAGCTAAATATAAGGTGATGGAAAGAGAAAAAATAAATAAATAAATAAAGTGGTCTGTCATCTCAAAAAAAAAAAAAGGGGGGAATTTATTCTCCCCTATGAAGCAGATGGGGGAGGGCAGAGAGCTCTTCTTGTGTCTGTTTTTTTCAATTGCCTTCTGCTCAAAATAGTTCTTATGAAAAAGTGGCATGTTCTGGGTAGCATATTATGATTCCTTCATATGCAAGCTTCCATAGGAAGCTCAGAAACAGTAACATTTTCCTACAGTCTACTATATGCCCAAATATTAAACTCAGATTACTTTTTTTTCAGATTGAGTCTGCAACATTTAATTCCAGGAACTTTATTATGTTAGCAGAAAAGTTCCTTTTAATTCTACATCATTGGTTCTCAAATGGTGGTATGCATACCTTCAAGGGGTACATGCTGGGCCATTCAGGGGTACACAAACAATAATCAGTAATGGCGAAAAATCAAGTAAAAAATGCAGAACATTAGTTATGAAACAATAAATGTTAAGTTTGAATCACCATTAATAAAGACACTTTAAAATTAGATCACATCAGTGAATGATGATTGGTGAAATCATGACTATGAACCCTTCTCCCAAACCACTCTTCTACCAATCATTTCACACAGTTTCAGAGCAATCCATTAGCAATGTCTCTACAACTTCCCCAAACATATAAATACATCTGTAGCCAGACTGTTTGATCAGTTTAGTTATTAACTAAGTAAAAGTAAGTACATTGTCTTTAATAGTACTTCTTTTCAAATAGTTTTTTTATTCAATGCTTAACATAGTTTCAGTTATTATTGTCAGTGATTTTTAAGTGAGACTGTTATAAATCAGTGGTTGAAAACAGGAACAATTAAAGAACCCAAACTTGAAGTGGATTATAACTCATCACCTGGTACTTCTCAACAGGTACATCCACAGCAGGAGCTAGTAAAAAGGTGTCTGCCTTAGAGACTACAAAGAAAAAAGGAAAATACTCTAAAGAGTATATTAAATATGGGTTTTCATTTGTAGGGGATGATGACTGTTCTAAGCATTTGTGTGCAGTGTGTGGGGAAATATTGTCCAATGATTGCATCAAACCCTCTCTACTCATGTAATAGTTAGAAACTAAACAGCTTATGTATAAAAACAAAGATAGACATTATTTTTGGCACTTAGAAAAGCATCCATCTCTTAACTTCATACATGACTCAGGAAAGAAAGACAATGAAAATGCAGTTGAGGCTTCATACCATAATGCTTATTGCATAACTAAAAGTGGTAAAAACCACATCATAGCTGAAGATTTAATTTTTCCTTATATTAAGGATATGTTTTTGTGTGTGTTTGGGGAAAAACATGTCCACAAAATCAATACTATCTCTTTTTAAACCAATACAATGTCTTAATGAATTCAGAAAATGCCTGACAATGTTGAATTACTTTTTCTAATTTGGAAAAGCAATTTCTTTTCTATCCAGGTTGATGAAAGTGTAGATGTTGCTGATTCCTCTAATTTGCTCATCATCATGAGGTACTTGATTAGGAAGTGAAATTGAGAAAAACCTGTTGCTTTGTTACCCATTGAGAGATTGTACCACAGTCAAAAATATTTTTAATGCAATCAATGGTTATTTCATTGAAAAGGACATTAGTTGGTTAAATTGTTTTGGTGTATGCACTGATGGAGGCAACCCTATGTCAGGTTGTTTTACAGGCCAAATTCAAGAAGTAGCTCCCCATGTACCGTAGAGTCACTCCTGCATTCATAAACAAAGTCTTACATCCAAGCCCCTTCCTAGTGAACTGAAAGATGTTCTTGATGAGGCTATAAAAGTTGTAATTTTATAAAGTCACAACCACGAAACTCCAGATTGTTTAAAGCACTGTGTGAAGAAATGAACAGCATTCACAACACATTCCTTTTGCATACAGATAAGGTGGCTCTCTTGTTGCAAAGTTCTTACATGGATGTTTGAACTTAGACATGAAGCTCAGGTATTTTTTAAGACCATCGTTTCCCTCTTGCTCCAAAATTTCAGAACAGTGATTGACTTCAAAGTCTTCCATATTTATCAGATATTTTTCTAGAAATAAACAAACTCAACTTGGGACTTCAAAACATCTCACTCACTCTATTCAAAGTAACTGACGAAATTGAGTCAATGATTTAAAAACTGGACTTTTGGAAAGTGTATATTGAAAGCAGTCAGCCTGAAGTTTTTGAAACTCTTCACAACTTCTTATCTGAGAATGACTTGCACCTATCTCAAAATGTGAAAGAGAATATTCTAAGTCACTTGAAAGGTCTTCAAGTGTCCTTTTATAAGTACTTCCCTCAATGTGGAAAAGAAAACAACTGGATTGCAGATCCCTTTGATGAAGAATTCTTCAACAAAGCTAAACTATCAATCAATGAAAAAGAGCAGTTAATCAAACTTTCAACCAATTCTTTATATTCTGATTTTAAAAGAAAGCATCTTATTACCTCCTGGGTTGATGTCAGTGAGGAATATGAACAACTCAGTGCGGAGGCACTCAAATGCCTCTTGCTCATGCCATTTACTAACACTGAACTGGTGAGGAGAGCTTTTTCTTCTTACACCTTCATAAAAAGTAATTCCTGCAAGAAGCTTAATGTAAGTCCAGAATTAAGACTGTATCATGCATCTTTTGAGCCTGATTTCAAGAAAGTAAGTGCATCAAAGAAAGCTCAACAATCTCGCTAACCATGTTTCAGTTGGCTAGTGATCTGCATAATAGTTATTACAGACTTTTCAGATAACACAAATAAATATTATTATTAATAATAAATTAAAAGTTTGTTAAATACTTGATCATCATAATCAATGTTTAAGTATGTTACAAATATTGTAAAGTTAAATCTGTGATTTGTATTTTTAGTGTAGTCATTTTTTTTCTAACTCATTACCTCATTTTCACTATTTTACATGCTGAAAGGCAATGACTAAAAAGGTCACTATTTAAAAACAGATGTTTTAAAAACAAGGGGTACAATTTATAGAAATGAGTTTAAAAGGGATACACAAGTGGGAAAAGGTTGGGAACCACTGTGCTAGATGAAGACACCTAAGAGAAGGCTCCTATCTACACCACCTGCCTTTTCCTAAATGTATGTGCAAGGGAAAAATCCCCTGGAGAACAGAGGTATGGATAAAAGCTCAATAAGCTACCATAGGTGTTAACGTGCCTGCTTTTACATGATGCTAAGTAGCCAGAAATCCAAAACACATAGAAAATTTCTATAGTAACCTTTGTTTTGGATTTGGTGAATGATTTTGCATGCTATGTGTCAGGTTGTCCCTCACAAACTGTGTGAAATTGCAATAAAGGCAGCCCTTTGAGCATTTTCACTAGCTCCTGCTGATGCATCTGTGATACTCTGCCATGATGATTTGTGCTTTAGGTTTATTCTGAACAAACCTGTACTTTAGCATACTGCAGAAAAAGTAAGGAAGGGAGTTCAAATCTGGTGAGTGTATAACTCATTACACATGGCCACATTAACTAATACAGATTTGGAAAATAGCATCTAATTAGTTTCTTGCCCACCTTAGCATAATGGGATGGGACACCATTCTATGGGAACCCCTCTAAGTGACCTTCTTATTTGTCAACTGCAAGCATGATTGATCACTTAATATGTTGGTTTTGTATGCGAACATTTATTTATATTTCTCAGCTTTATGACCAAATTTTAGCTGACATTTATTACTAATATACATATATGTATGTGCGTTGGCGTTTAAACTTATAACAATCCTACAAGGTATTATTATTACCTCCATTTTACAGATGAGAAAATTAAAGCAGAGAGAAGTTATACGACCTGTCTTGATGGAGCTAGGATTTCAACTCAGGTAAACTGAATTTAGAGTCCATCTTCTTAACTTCTAAGTCATGTTGCTGGGTAATATTGGAATGATGCATGCTAATAGTGAAACCATTTCCTTGTGAAAGTATCACTTCCATGGAATGAAGTTATTATGTACGGAGTTGTCTCTGTATTTGTAATGGGACCTAGGCCAGAGAATTTCATTTTGAGACACACTATTCATCACCTCAGGCTAAGAGTTAGCTGAATGCCCCTGCCAAATGTCAGTGATTCAATTTACATTCCAACAGAGGTTTCACTCACCATTATTTTGGATTTGTTTTCAAAGCTGTATTTCTACTTGCAAACTTCATTGGTCTCTCTCTCTCTCTCTCTCTCTCTCTCTCTCTCTCGTTTTTATAAAGGGATCAAAAGAATGGCTATTTCAATGTTAAAATCTTATTTAAGATTAAACATAGAAAATTTTGAAAGGCTGAGATAAAACATCCAAAAAAAAAAAAAAAAGCCTTCTTCATAGATTCCAATCCTTAAATTCTCACTGGAATTTGCCAAAGAGAAGTAATTAAGCAAGAAAGTTTAGTTGATTAACTATGTTTTCAAAAAAATTATGCCACTAAAAAGAAAGAGAATGCAATTGCTCTTTCTGTTGTATATGCCAAGGCCAAAGGTGCACCTCTTCTCACTGCCTGGAGGAAGCTAGCTGTAGGTTTCGAAATCACTTTTTCCAGAGAAGTAGGGTGTGTGACTCAGATTTCCACACCAAGGTGGTCCTTGAGAAAGACCGTGTAGCAGAGGTTATGTTAAAGTCTTTGGTATCACTTATTATTTCCTTCAGGCAAACCACACGTCAGATAACCTCAGTCTGAAAATGACACAAGTTGTATGTGCTTCTTCCTCTTCTTTTTTAAAAGATCTTTATGTCTTTCAGTTTTTATGTGTGCTCTTGATTGGTATCTTTCTTTAAATAAATATACTTACAAAAATGAAAAAGTCATTCTAATCCTCGGTTGAGAGAACTTTTATACCCATCTCCTGAAGAGATGAGATGAAATGTATTTTGAAAATGAACATATAAAATTGGCATATAGATTTCTAGGCCTTTCAAATGTCTTAAATGGTCAATGATTTTAAAAATGAGAGAGAAAAATAAGAAGATAAGAACTTCCATTATTTGGAAACCCAGTACTGTGTGCAAAATACTCTCACACAATGGAGAGTATTTTGCACACAGTACTGAATTCAGTCCTACTCCATTTTATTGAGGCGGTATCTAAAATATGGACATATGAAAATAAATTTCCTCAAATTATACACATAATGTAAGTACAGGTACTTACATTAAAATAAAAACTCAGGATCGATGATGCTTTCATGATACCACTCTTTGCAATTTAGGCATACATAGCCTTGAGTGCTAAACACTCTGAATATTGCTAATGTAATGGAGACCTCAAACTTCTGGAAACTGAAGATTTTTTTCATGTTAATTTCTAACTACATATACACATATACACATACATATATATGTTGTTGTTGTTGTTGTTGTTTTCTTTTTTGGTGGTTCCCTGGCTGGGAATCGAACCCAGGCCATAGTGTTGAGAGAGCCAAAGCCTAGCCACTACACCACCAGGGAACCCCCTCTAACAATATTTTAGAAGTTAATGTTCCAATAATGTTTGGCATTCATAAAGACAAATTTAACTGGGAACATATATCATTGTCCTTTGATAAATAAGATTCCTGAAGAATTTTACACATACGAAGTTTGACAATTAAGTTAACAAATTGACACTGTGTGCTTTTGTTGGCAGCACCGTACAAACAACCGGGTAGGGTTTTATAACTTTGGTGTATCTGTGTCTCACAGCTGTGTTCATGTCGAAGTGTGGTAGCTCCTTGCTCAGTGGCATTCATTATTGTTGTTGCATGTTTTTGTGTGCCATAGTGAGAATATCAGAGCTTGAATTAGAACAATGAACAAACATTAAATTTCTTGTTAAATTTGGCAAGAGTAGAAGTGAAAACAGTGATATGGTAGACCAAATTTATTGGGATAATGCCATGAAGAAAATGACAATGTACAAATGGATTAAATGTTTTGCTGAGTGGAGAGAAAGTGTCATTGATGTAGAGAGGTCAGGGCCACCAGTAATGAGCTGAACTGACTACAGCATGCAAAAGTCCGTGGAATTGTATATCAAAATCATCCGCTGACTGAGAAGCATAGCAGACCAAGTAAACTTCAATAGAGAAACAGTTAGGGAAAATCTTAGCTGAAAATCTTAGCATGAGAGAGGTGAGTGCAAAAATGGTCCCAAATGAGCGATGAACAAAAGCAAAGGAGAGTCAAAGTTTGCCAAGACCTTTTGGAGAGGCAAGATGAGGTTTTGGGCCATGTTATCACTGGTGGTGAAATATGAGTGTACCAATACGACCCTGAAACAAAGTGTCAAAGTATCAGTCCAAATCAAGAGTCAAAATTATGTTGCTAATCTTTTTTGATATCAGAGGGATTGTTCATTATGAATTTATATCAACTGGACAGTCAACGGAGTTTACTATTTGGAAATGCTGAAAAGGTTGAGTGAAACAGACAAAAATGACCTGAACTTTCGCCAACTCATGGCTCTTGCATCATGACAATATACCAGCTCACAAGACACTGTGTGTGAGGGAGTTTTTAGCCAGTACACCAATAGCTGTATTAGAACACCCTCCCTACTCACCTGATCTGGCACCCAGTGACTTTTTCTTTTCCAAAGGTGAAGGAAATATTGAAAAAAGACATTTGATGACATTCAGGACATCAAGGGTAATACGACAACAGCTCTGATGGCCATTCCATAAAAAGAGTTCCAACATTGCTTTGAAGGATGAGTTCAAGAACCTAATTGTCAGACCTCATATTTAAGGTCAAGTGTTAAACATTTTGTTTCAAATGTAAGATAGATGCTTAGAAATCAGTTTGGTGACCCTAGAACTTAGGTATTGTATTATTATTACCAGAGCCTTTTGGATTTTAACCCATTTGGCATTATGCCATATTTCATCATTTTTTTTCCTTCATAAGAACCAGTTTCCAATTAGAAAAGAAGTGATTGATAGATTCTATAATCCATCTAGTAGTTGCCTTTCAGTATGACACTATTTTCATTAGCATTTGCTGCAATACACAAGGCTTCAGTATGCCCTAATTGTGGGATTTCTTTTTAATGTCTCATGTATTGGGAACTGAGCCCTCTGATCATTAATTTATTCAATGAATATTTGATTTCTTTATTGAGAACTAGAACAAGGCACTAAAGATATAATGATGAACAAATGCAGTATAATGGGAGAAATATATTTTTAATTCATTTTTATTGTTAAACTTATTGGGGTAACATCTGTTAGCAAGGATTACATAGGGAAATATTAATAAAATAATCAGCAGTAATTGTAAAATTGCAGTAAGTGCTAAGGTATATGGAGCTCTGAGATGGAGTGGTAGGAAAATTAATATATGCAGAGAGATTGGGAGGGGTAGTGAAGATTAACTTGCAATCTGAAGGATGAATAGGAGCAAATTAGGACTAGAGAGGAAGAAATAGTGTTCTGCTCTTTGAGTCCCAGTTGTGAGGGTTAGTGGTGAAGGGACAAGCCGAAGAGCCTACCCAGCCGGGGGTCTGTAAGTAAGGACAAGCAAGGTCATGGAGGTGAGGGCAATTATGAGAGGTTAGGTGGGAGATGAAAGACTTTCAAGGATTTCAGTCTCTTTCCCTTGGAGGGGAGAGAATTCGGGAAGCAGTGACAAAGTCAGATTTGTATTGAAGATGACTGCAAATACCTCTCTAGATACAATGAGAAAAATTCATGGGAGGAGTTAAAAATGATGTCAGTAGACCGCTTAAGAGGTGTTCCCCACAGTCCAACCTAGCAGTGTTGGTAGTCTGACTAGGATGGTAGTGAGAATGGAAGTGTAGATAGAAGAGAATAGAAAGATGTATCTAGATTATCAATGAACAGACCCTGGTGATAGTTTAGACATGGAAGCATGGGAGACAAAGAAGAGGAGTTGTTCGAAATGACGCGGCTTTCTCACCCTGTAGTTCCTGTTTACTTAAAGTGGATCAGACTTGAATGAGAGTCAAGTAAGATGCTGAGTCCAGTTTTGCATATACTGAGACTGAAGTACCTTGGAGACATCTAAGTATTAATGTTCTATACACTTCTAACATCAACGCATGTTACATCAGACCAAGTCTACTTAAGTCTCAAGTATGGTTTATGTAAGCTCTATTTCCTATGGTTGAATTTGCGTTTTATCAAGTTCTTGGATGTTCCTAATTAACATTGCAAAATAGCTGTATTTTTAGTTTGGGTAGTTTACACCTTATACTTCCCAGGTGAATGAAATGCTTCTCCATTTCAACGTCTTAATGCTTCTCCAAAAACTATTTAACTTAAGAAAATGAGTAAATTCTATTATTAAGAAATATAGATTGCAGATGACAGGTATAATGCAAACTGATAGGAACCCTCAAAGGATAAGATGTTGTCATATTAATTGGAAAGCCAACTGCACATTCCCTTAAATTAGGATGTGTCAGTATTGTGATGAGAGGAAATTACTTCAAATTCACTTATCTGATTACCTGTTGTATTTCTCTTCTATGAACTTCTTGTTTTCCAACAAAAAAAAAGCAACACAATTCTATGGCGCTTTTACTCCTGGGGATTTTTCTTCCTTTTCATTAATTAAAGGTAAATGTTCAAAGCAGAATAGCTATTGTCATTACGATTACTAATAGATGAATAGTCACTTACCACTGGGTGTGGTGAAGGCAGAGAGACTTAATCCCCTTTCCTTCTTTTATCCTGAATAGTGAGAAGTGTCCTCTTTTCAGAATCTTAGTGTCTGTATGTACCTTCCTCCCTGAGTTTAAGATTCATGACTGGTGTTCCATCTTCCTGTGTCTGGAAGTATATCAGTGAACTATCCTGGTTCTCCTACCTATAAACCATGGTAGACAAATCCAGAAATAAGAATGAACAATAATTTAGCTGGCAAAAATAGCTGTGGGGAATTTCAAGTAATCACAAGGCCCTGTGCAAAACAAAATTAGTGTATATTTATTGAGATTAATTCAGAAGTATTACTGTGCTTAGGCAATTCTGCAGATATTACAGGTTGTTCTACTTTGCAGAAGGAAAACAAAAATTTAGAAATGAAGAATAATTATGCTGCAATTGGAAGGATGAGATATAAACAGTATTTGTCCAAAGGTTGATAGAAAAGAAAAAAAAAATAGGCTTTTACATTTAAGGAGAAAGTTTGAGGGGTGATGAAGACAAAATTTGAATTTTTGTGAAGACTTCCTATTAGTGTCATGTTTGAATTTTCATGCAAGTTGCAAATGTAGTCACATCTGCATTTTTTTACAATATATCCAAATGTATTCAGGTTTTAAAAGACTGTTAATAATGCAATTCATAAAAGCAATACCTTCAGCTCAAAATGTTAAGATCAAGTACATAAGAGAAGAAAAGACTATAGAAATGAGATGATAACATGGAAGATAAATTTTTTTATATTAAAAAATATTCCAGTGACTGCCAAAGGCCCTATTCCCAGAGATCATGGTTTGATTATTTAGGGATGGAGCCTGTGAATACTGATTTTCAAAGCTCCCAGCTAATTGTGATGTGTATTCTGGTTTTGAGAATCACTTACCTTAGAGATACCAGTTACATGTGTAAAATGCATCAAACATGTTTTGTGTGACTGTCAGTCTATTGCTAAAGCTTCTTGGATATGGTGGATCTGTACAGATTCTTTGTTCTGATAAAAATGGATAGCGTATTTGAAAATGGATCTGTCAAAAAAATTTTGTTTTAACTTTGACTAGTATTATAACCTTAAAAAATAAACCTATGACATTGGTATTAGTATTATCCTTATTTTAGAGACAATAGGCAGAAGAGAGAGGATAGAGAGAAAGCAAAAGAACCTGTCTAATTTCCATAGCCACACACATCAAAAGTGGTGGGTTTTGGATTCAAACCCAACCTCCCTGATGCTGATGGAGGCATACAGGCTTTCCTATCAGGTTATGCTGCCTGCCCGTTGTGGATGTATCTAGGAACATCCTTGTCTGAAAAAGACAGCACTCTTCTAAAGAGAAAAGAAATACAAATCCAGAGAAAAATAAAGATTGGGAGGATTATTGATATTAACATATTTGCAGAGTATAGTACTTCACATTCTCAAAGCCATTTTCCCTTGTAAATCATCAAGGACGATAGGGCAGCTGCAATCTTCTTCCATAAAGCCAAAGGATCGTCTTTTTAAACATAAAGCACATTTACAACAAACTTTAAGGGGAGCTGAATTTGGAGGCTTCCTCCATATGAGTACTCCTATTCAACACTTAACTATATCAAGTGAAATAGGCACAGAAAACATCTGATATTCCCACACATGGACTAAAACCTGGATAGGTATTGGAGTATCGGAAGAATTCAGTTGCCTTCTGACTTGTGATATGAATCCTGTCCATTAAAACTACTCCTCAAATCTCTTATTCTTATACATACATTCAAAGATTGAGACTAATTAGTTCATAACCATGTTTAAAACTTGAATAAATGCTGCTTTTGCTTTGCATCATCACTGTTACAGCACCCATCACAGCATCCTGCTCAATTAGGCACCTCACAAACATTACTTGAAGGTTTGATGAATTTTGCATGATTAAAAAACTCAGCACAAAAAGTTGGCTTCTCTGACCTGAAATTTAGGTGAATGTAAGACTTCGTGAATAAAAAGCACTTTTTTTACTTTCTTTAAGTGTTTTCATGTTCATACAATGTGATTTATTTTCTTTTTTAACCTTTTAAAAACCATTCAGAATCTACAGACAGGCTAAAGCTATAGTCATATTCGATTCTGAGTGGAAGAAGCAATGAGAATACTCATAAAATTGCAATTGTTGAAACTTCACTGAGAACATGATATGCTATAGTATGTAATTCATCTAATTGCATAGATTTTCTGAAAGGCCACAGATACTTAAGAGGTAAGTACAACTATCATTTAGACATTTCCAATAAGGAAACTTAGACGGACATGTCCAGGGTCACCCATCCAGTTATACGGTAGGGATGGAATTCAAACTCAAGGCTAATCCAAACCTGGGGCCCCCAAGAACCTGACTTTAGAGGCATTAGCAATAAACACACCAGCCTAGAAAATTTCCAATATTCTCTCTAAGATCACATAACGGCATATGACTTCTTTAGGCTACTCGGAAACAAATGTGAATACATATGGTTTCTTATGTCTATTCTTTGGTTAATTAGAGGTTTTGACAGTTCTTATCTGCTTACATAGAAGGCGTAGAAATACAACTACAAGGATGGTTTGAAATAACTCCATGTTTACCCTTCCCACTGACCATGCAAAATCTGAATCCTTAATGTGCATAATAGATCCATTGCTTCACTCTACTTTATAATTTATTTTAAAATACATGCAAATAAGCTATTAGCTTATTTAAAATGGCTTGGAATAGAAATAGCAACTGATGTTTAAATCTTACAACCACGCCAGACAACTATCGGTATAAAAGACTATTCCACCTGATCACTGTCTTATTTTCATCGTATCAGCAAGTGGGAATCAACAGGTCAAAGAAGACCTGTGAGTTAGTGTTTCTTTGCACACGTGCTTTCTAGCTGAAAGTGGGAATGCTGTGATCATTAGAAATTATGCTGTCATTAAGTAAGTGATAATAATACCTAAATGCATGATTAGTTTATGTGCTCCACATGGATTATCTCACAACAACCCTGTGGGAAGGGACCGTTATTCAGTCACTGACTCTATTTTACAGCTGAGGTAACATAACTTGCCCAATGACATACAGCAAGCAATTTGCAGAGCCACCCAGGCACGCTTTCTTCAGAGCTCACTCTGAACCTCAATGATCTTGGCATGAAATTCTGTTATTATTGGAAGTCAAAGGAAATGACTATATTATAAGCAATATGATTTAATTGCTTTAGAACCAGACGTTCTGGCTTCATTTCCTGTGTCACCATTTATCAGTCGATGTCCTTGGGCCAGTTAATTACCTCATTTGTTAAATGAGGATAATAGCAATACCTACATTACAGGTTGGTGTGAGGTTTAATAAACTAATCGTATAAAGCACGTTAGCACAGTGACTGGAAATAGTAAGTACTCATTATTATTATCATAATTACTTAATTATCTGACTTCTGGTTTCATAAGTTCATACAAGCTCTAAAAATAAGCCACAAACGCATTAGACAGGTTTGGCTGCTTTCTTTAACACTTTACTTAGCAGCTTCACATTATTTAACAATTTAGCACAATTTGGCATTTGTAGAAGTCCCTTCCCATAAGGATAATGGACCTCACCATGAATCAGGAGCCAGCTTGGTAGCTGGCACTGGATTATAACACTCTCAAGTTTCACATGAGGAAATGTGTGGGCAAGTAAAAAGTTTTGCCCGAGGACACCCTTGTTCGAGAAAGGCTGACGATCAATACCAAAACATGTTACCTAACCTGGAGAATCACACCTCTTCTGAAAATTCCTGGCCTCCTGAGGACTCATAGAAGCAAGACACAAAGACCCAGGGAAGGAAGAAAAAGCATCCGAGAAAGAAAATATGGCTAGTCTTAGAGCCTGTCACGACCCTTGTTCGATACTGAATATTTTTCAAGAACATCCAAGTTCTCTGCACTAGACTTGCTCAGTGTCTTGGCAAACTCTGCCTTGGATGGGGTATCAAGTAAACCCTGCTCGGTGGAGAGGGAAAAAACAGCCAGATCACTGTAACTGGCTGTGTTGCATTAACCAAAAGGCTCTAAGAAAAAACTAAGATTTTCTTGTTTTGCTTTGTTTTGTTTTGTTTTGTTTGTGGTGATGTAACAAATTTTAGAAGAGGATATTTTTTCACTAACATCTTTTTTATCAAGTACATTGTAGTATTTAAGCTGACAGATACATTCACATAAAATAAATCCAGATATGAATTTCTTTAGTACAGAGGCCTCATGGCAAGATGTTTCATTTGGTTACTAAAAGTATCATCAGTTTGGGTCTGGCCTTCCTCCCCCACCCACGTACCAAACACTTTTGTTCCTATCACTTCATTGAGAACTAAAACAATGATTTCAATTTATGAGTTAATTGAAATAAATGAAATGGAAAAAAAATTTAATGGAATTCAAAGGTACATATATACATACTTTGATTTATTTTGGAGGAAACTAGAAAGTAGGATGTTATCAGATCTGTAAACTTGATAGTTTGATTTCACCTAAAAAGGAGGCAAAAAAAAAAAAAAAAAGACTAAAAACCATCTGTGTTAATCAAGACAACGGCTGAGGAGGACCGGACCTGGGGTTGGATAGTATACTACACGTTTAGATACGATTTCAAATTACGTTTTCTAGTTCAGTTCTAAGCTGTCTTGATTTTTAAGATAGAGTGTCCTTTCCAAAGATCATTGAGTAAATGAACTTGTAGCAAAGATGTTCCAGTAAAATTATTAAGTGGAAGTGCTTTGGACTGAATGTTTATGTCCTTCCCAAATTCATGTGTTGAAGCCCTAACTCCATAGGTGTTTGTCTTTGGAGGTGAGGCCTTTGGGAGGTGATCAGGGTTTGATGAGGTCATGCAGTTCCAGTACTCATGTTGGGATTACTGCCCTTAGAAAAAGAGCAAGAGACAGGAAATCTCTCTCTCCCCAAGTATGTAGGAGGACATAATGAAAAGACGGCCACCTGCAAACTAAGAAGAGAGTGTCAGCAGACACCAAATCTGTGAGCGCCTTGATCTTGGACTTCTGAGCCTCCAGAGATGTGAGAAATAAATAAGTGTCGTTCAAGCCACCCAGTCTATTTGGTATTTTGTAATAGCACTTAGGACAGGAAGTCAGGCCTGCCTGTCTTCGGCAACATAATAACCAAGGTAAAGTTCATCTTTGCTGGGTGTTCATCCACCTCTGTCAGAAAAGCATCTTCCTTCTGATATTCTGTTTCCTATCTTAACTAATTTTTTATCAAAGGGTTAACTGAGAGATAAAGTGTAAGACACACTTAAGGGTTTTGGCTTTCAAAGGAGATATGTTCAAATTTAGAAAATGTAAAGATTGTCAAGGGGCACCACTAAAACATGAAACTATATAGTTCAGGTGTCAGTAACTTAGATTTTGAAATAAAAGTGTTTAAATTCCAGTTTTGACATTCCAAGTTTTATGATCATTAACAAATATCTTCAACTTCTTTAGAGCTTAGTTCTCTTATCTGAAAGAAAAAAAAAATAAAGAAAGGAGGGAACAGCAGTAGTAGTTACCTGAAGAATCGAGAATGAAGTTACAATACCAGGAGGCACTGAGCATAATATCTAGCTCATAACAAAAAGTCAATTGTCGGCAAAGCTGATATTTTACAGAAGAGGTATCTGACTACTATTCTTTTAAATAATAACATCTATGACTAGAAATCAGCTTGCTGGTGGGACAACTCACCATACTAGTCATAGATTATCAGAATTTGATGGAACCTTAGAAATCATGCACTCTGAGCCACCTGGGAAATGTGCTCAGAAGAATATATAAATTTGCTGTGGTCATATAGTAGGTGAGAGACTGAGTTGGGTCTCAACAGGGTCTTCTTACTGTAGTTCTAGTTCTGTTCATTTATGGTTCCTTTCCTTTCACTGAAAATTTCTGAGTCTCTAGGGAGTTGAAGATGATAACTTTCATTTTCAAGTAAAATATGCCTGATCATATGAAATACGTCTATATTGCATAAGATTTAATGTTGAAACTCAAATACTCTATTTCACTTAATCTTTTATTTATATAGTGTTGAGTAACATTTTAGTTAATATCAAAATATTATCATTCATGGTAAACAAAATAAGTTTATGAAATAACTCTTTGCTCTCCCTAAGCCTGAAATTGGTTGAAGACCTAAGATGAGGTCGAATTCTGCAGACACAAACACACATGTACACTACAACACATAAACATATCAGTGTTAAAAAATCATGCCAACCTCTAAGTTCCTACTTGAAGTTAGGAAAGAGAGAGATTAATGTGAATTTTTATGGTTATTGTTATTTTTTAAACATTCTCAAATACATTGAGAAATCCAAACAGAGATCATATGTTAAATGAATCCAACCTTTAGAGAGGGATTGGCAAACTTTTGCTATGAAGTACAAAATTACAGTGTAATAGATATAAATATTTTAAACTTTATGAACCAAGAGACAAAATCAAGAATATTATGTAGGTACTTTGTAACAAGAAAGAAAACTATTTTTCACAATTTTATTGGCCAAAATCAATAATAATAATAAAACAACCTTTCTGCAATATAGGTCTGTTATTGAGAAAAATGTAATTCTTTTTTGAGAGAGCAACATTGTGTGTAATTGAGGTTCAAATTAATGTTGCTTATCATCAAATTGATTGCAAACATTCATCTTTAAATACCACTCTCAGTTTATAGGCCCTACAAAAATTGCCTAGAGAAGAGTGATAAAACAATGAAAAAATGATACTCCACTAAGGGAAATAAACATTATGCAGAAGTTCAATGATTGACTCTAAAAGAAGTCCAGTAAATGAAAAGAGAATAAAAGGAGGAAAGGGCAAGGAATACACAAAGCAAACACATAATGAAATAGTGCCAATAAATCATTTCACATAAAAAATTCAAGGATTAAATTGCACTAGGTCACAGATCAAAACACAATTTCTGAATCTTGTCTTCTATTATAATTATTTAAATTTTAAAAAATATATTTATTATCACATTCAAGTCTTTTCCTTCAATCTAGAACAGTGGTTCCCAACTTCTTCCCACTTTTAAAACCATTTTAAACCCATTTCTATAAATGGTACCCCTTGTTTTTAGAACAGCTGTTTTTAAATACTGATACTTTTGATCAATGCCTATCTTAATTCAAAATAGTAGAAATAAGGTACTATGTTAGCAAAGAAAAATTATTACTAAAAGTGCAAATCACAGATTTAATTTTAAAATATTCATAACAGTTAAATATTGATAATTATGATCAAGTATTTAACAAACTTTTAATTTATTATTATTAATAATATTTATTCGTCATGTGAAAAGTCTATAAAAATTGTTATGCAGATCACTAGTTGATTGAAACATTGTTAGTGACATTGTTGAGCTTGCTTTGATGAACTTAGTTTCTTGAAATCAGGCTCAAAAGATGGAAGATACAGTCTTAAATCTGGACTTGCATTAAGCTTGTTCTGATACTTACGGTTTATAAAAGTGTAAGAAGAAAAAGCTCTCTCCACTAGTTCAGTATTAGTAAATGCCTCCTCCCTGAGCTGTTTATATTCCATACTGACATCTACCCAGGAGGTAGTAAGATGCTTTCTTTTAAAATCAGAATTTAAGAGGAATTGGTAGAAAGTTTGATTAACTGCCCTTTTTAATTGATTGATCGTTCAGCTTTATTGAAGAATTCTTCATTGAAGGGATCTGCAATCCAGTTGTTTTCTATTCCACGTTGAGGGAAGTACTTACAAAAGGACACTTTAAAACCTTCCAAGTGACTTACAACGTTCTCTCTCACGTTTTGGGATAGGTGCAAAACATTCTCAGATATGAAGTTGTGAAGAGTTTCAAAAACTTCAGGCTGACTCTTTCAATATTCTCTTTCCTAAAGTTCAGCTTTTTAGTCATTGACTCCATTTTATTGGTTACTTTGAATATAGTAATTGAGCTGTTTTTAAGTCTCAAGTCCAGTTTATTTTTTTCTAGAAAAACATCTGATAAATATGCAAGACTTTGAAGCCAATCATCATCCTGAAATTTTGAAGCAAGAGAAACGATGGTCTTCAAAAATTACTTTGATTTCACGTCTAAGTTCAAACATCCATCTTAGTACTTTGCAGCAAGACAGCCACCTTATCTGTATGCAAAAGGAATGTGCTGTGAATGCTGTTCATTTCTTCACACAGTGCTTTAAACTATCTGGAGTTTCGTGGTTGTGACTTCATAAAATTTACAAATTGTACAGCCTCATCAAGAACATCTTTCAGTTCACTAGGAAGAGGCTTGGAGGCAAGACTTTGTCTATGAATGCAGCAGTGACTCGTACATGGGGAGCTACTTCTTGAATTTGGCCATATAAGCCTATCAAACGACCTGGCATAGGCTTGTCTCCGTCAGTGCATACACCACAACAATTCAACCAATTAATGTCCTTTTCAATGAAATAAACATTGATTACATTAGAAAAATCTTCACTTGTGGTATGCTCTGTCAATGAGTAACAAAGCAACAGGTTTTCCTCAATTTTATTTTCTACCAAGTACTCACAATAACAAGCAAAATAGATAAATCAGCAATATCTACACTTTCATCAACCTGGATGAAAAATAAGTAACTTTTTCTAATTCTCTCTACTACCGCTTCAACATTGCCAGACATTTCCTTAATTTGTTGAGATATTTTATTCCTTGAAAACAGATAGTATTGATTTTGTGGACATGTTCTTCCCCAGACATACAAATATTCATATCTTTAATACAAGGAAAAATTAAATCTTCAGGTAGAGTGTGGTTTTTACCACTTTTAGCTATGCAATAAACAATACAGTATGAGCACTCAACTGCATTCTCATTGTCTTTCTTTCCTGATGTCGTGTAGGAAGTAACAGTTGGATACTTTACTAAGTGCTGAAAATAATCTTTCTTTGTTTTTATACACAAGATGTTTAGTTTCTAAACATCACACAAGTAGAAGGGGTTTCATGCAACCATTGGATAATACTTCCTTGCACGCAGCACACCAAAGCTTAGGACAGTTATCATCTGCTACAAATGGAAACTCATATTTAATATATTCTTTAGAGTATTTCCGTTTCTTCTGTGTATTATCTGAGGCATGCACCTTTTTACTGTCTCCCAATGTGGGTGTACTTGTGGCTGCTGACACATGTTGAGAAGTACTTGGCGATAGGTTATAATCTACATTGTTTTGGTTTTTTAACCATTCCTGTTTTCAACCGCTGATCTGTAACTGGCATGCTTAAAAATCAGACAATAATAACTAAACTATGTTAAACATTATGTGAAAAAGAAAAACTATTTTAGAAGAATCACGATTAAAGACAATCCACTTAATTTTACTCAGTCAATAACTAAACTGAACAAACAGTCTGGCTAGAGGTGTATATATATGTTTAGAGAAGTTCTAGAAACATTGCAAATAGATTATTCTTAAATTGGGCATAATGATTAGTAGAAAAGCAGTTTGGAAAAATGTTTCATAGCCACACCCTCACCAATCACTATTCACTAATATGATCTAATTTTGAAGTGTCTTCACTAACAGTGATTCAAACTTAACATTTATTGTCCCATAACTAACGGTTTGCATTTTTTTGCTTGTGTTTTTGCCATTACTGATTATTTTTTAGGTATCCCTGAATTGTCCAGCACATACCCACAGGGTTAAGCGTACCAATGAGACTTGATCTAGAAAAATAGGTAGAATAGATAATAAGCTACCAAAAAAAGATGAGAATGAAAAGCAAGTTCTTCCTTCGTAGGAGTTTAGGTAGAGAAGTCTTCTGTTACAATATAAATGAATTTATCTCCAAAGCAAGAACCAGTTGAGAGCAGAGGAATGTAGATGGTGAAGAGAAGATAGTGATTCAGGCCAGGTGACATTGCCTTGTGAAGATCAGAGTCAGATCTTATGAAAACCTTGTACAACAAAATTTCTGGTAAAAGCAGAACCTGAATCCAGACTTATCTAAAAACATCTGTGCTCTTCGGCCACAGTTTTCTGTTTCTGGAGATATTTTACAGCTCCTTGTGATATGTCAAAGATAGTGCTAAGTGTATCATGCTAGAGATCATCTTAAGTTGCCAAAGTTAGCAAATAAAAATACAGGATACCCACTTAAATGTAAATTTGAGCTAAATTATGACATAATTATTTATTGTAAATATGGTCCATGCAATATTTGGTACATATTTATATAAAATAAATTATGTGTTGTTTTTTATTATTCATCTGAAGTTCATAAGATTCACCAGATGAAATACTGTGCATCCAGTTAAACTTGAATTTCAAATAAACAATAAATAATTGTTTGGTATATGTATGTCCCATGTAAGAGTTGGGACATGTTTACACAAAATAAAGTATTTGTTGTTTTCACCATTAATCTGAAATTAAAATTGAATTAGATGCACTGTATTTCATTTGATAACTCTACGCTGTCTCTATATTTTCTCCTTTAACTCAAATTTACAAAATTTAGGAGAATTTGTAAGCTTTTCAATTTCAAGTAGCTAATAAGCGATCAATTTTAAATTCAAACACTGGCTTATTTCACCTCAGAGACTGTGCTAGTGGGGATCATGGGTTTAGCTTGCCCTAAAAGGTAAACAAGGGGCACAGAAATGAAAGGGGAGTCAGTCCCAGGACAAAATACACCCACTCTACCATTCTTATTAGGGCTCTGGTCCTGTCCTCTAAGCTTTCTGCTTTCTTAAATTCAGTATGACTCTTTGCTTTATCTACTTGACAAATTGGCTAAATGAAAAAAAAAAAAAATGGACAAACACTTCTATGCCAGGAAATCCACAATGCCAATTTTCTTAAAGCAAATTTTGGGATGTAAACTGAAAATAATTTGATAAATGGACAAATTTTTTAAAATTAATGACTTCAGAAAAGTCTGAGATAAGTAATCACTCAACCCATAACTCCAACTCCTTTATGAACACACAGTATAGGGTGGTTCTTCATTTGTAGCATCATACTATTTTCTTTATGTTAATACCACTCATTGGCATGAAAACAGTTTCTCATTTGTGTTTAGAAGTTTGCATCTTGTACCTATCAGTATGAGTATTCCTAGATTAGACTAAAAACTTCTCTAGAGAGAGATTTACAAAACATCTAAAAACCCTTAATAATATATAAAACACTCCCAATTTTAATTCATTTCACATAGATTTGTATTAGTTACCACAAACTAATTCAAATAATTGACATAAAGCACTAGAATTAAATAAAAATCTTAACTAGATCCTACGATAGCCTGCTTTTCCAAAATAAACCTAAAGTACATGCACTTTTTAGTATTTTTTGTTTGTTTGTTTCCTGACTATAGATTGTCTTTTCTATGTACCCATCACTCTTTCACCAGAAACCTTTCATAACAAATAACCGACCTTAGTGGGATATTGAATCTGAGCTGATGCAGGAAATGTTATCACACTAATTAATGCAATTTAACCTCAGAAAGAAATGTATATCTAATTACATAACTTCAATAGAACAGATATCAAAGTGCTGTCTAAAATGGATTCTGATCAATAAATATCGATTTATTAATAGATAAAAATAGTGTTCATTTTTGATACCATTGCACTTAGACTTGATCTATAAGAGGAACTATTAAAGAAGTTAGGTTTTTGTTTTTGTTTTGTTCTGTTTTGAAAAGTGCAGGTAATGACTTATTAGCAAGTTGGAAAACCATTTGGAATAGAAAATATTAGCATAGATTGCACATAATATGACTAAATATTATTTTATGCTTTTTAAATACATTGGATCAGAGTCTAAAACATTTGAAACCCATTGTACTTTGTTTTTTGCCTTCTCTTGCATAAATGTCCCTGACAATCTTATCTAAAAGTAAACTTTGGACTTATTAGAAAATCAGTTATGGATATTTATAATAATTAGATGTCTTAATACAAATCTAGTTTACCATTTTCATGGAAAATAGTTTTGGATGAGATATGTACATCCCAACAAGGGGGTTGTCTCAATCTCAAAAATTTTAAGATCCTTTCAAATATGATATTTATCCCCCGACTGCTAATGATGCATCCATTTCTGGAGCTGCAAATTTTCGACATTTTGTCTCTATCTGCCATTAAGCTATCTTCCAGCCTAGGACTCTCTGTAGTCTTTCAATATAACCTCCTAATAAGAGGCATCTTTTTTCAATCTCTCTCAATGTCTCTCTCTTCCATATTTATTGCATATGAATGCCTAAAGAGCTACTTAGTTCCTTATGTTACTTGGTTATTCCAAAAGATTCCTGAGGTAGAAGAGAATTAAGGAATGATGGAAACAATTCCAACTGATCCCACAGTATATTGGGCATATGTACAGATGGTATCAAGTATAATCCTCACAATATGTTTTTGAATAAAGATATAATTGCTTAACTATCATAAATTATTATACTGAGGCCCAGTGTGATAACCTGGGTTGGGAAGATACTATCCTCACCCCTTTACAGACTATATATTTTAAGCATTTCCTTTTATATCATTGGCTTCCAACACTGCTTTTACTGCATAGTGAACTTTTAGCAGCTTAAAACATGAAAGTAATATGTATTGTTTTCCTAATCCAAAGACAACGACAACAATAGCAACCACAACAACAACAATAACAGATTTTCTGGTTTGTTTTTCACTTTTTTTTTGTTTTGTTTTGACTCATGTAGGAGACTAGATAAGAGAGCTCTGGATGTTTGAGCCACTTCTGTGACAACAACAACAATTGATTTATCCCAGCATTATCTCTAAAGTGCTAAGTTCTGATTTTCAATTATTTCATTTTCAGCGGCATTCAATTTCTAGTTGAGTCTGAAGGGTTCAGTTTGTCAGATTCTAAGATTTGAATTGTTACCAGAAAATGGGTCCTCAGTGCAGTGTCCAGGTTCTTGGTGTCTCAAACAAAGAATTTAGTGAGACGTGGAAAAGTAATAGTGAAAGAAAAAGCAGTTTATTAGAGGAAAGTAGACTCCAAAATGATAGAAGTGGACCTGAGCAAGTGGCTCAAGGGCCTGAGTGGCAGGCTCTTCTCGCTTTTACCCTCTTCAATTGAGAGGGGCCACTCCCATCTGGGTGTGGGGCCTTTGATTGGCACCTTTGATTGATACGAGGTTATTATGCAACATTTTCTTAACTGTGCATGCACCTTCCCAGAATTCAGTTTGTTATAATGAGATTAATGGACTTCTGGGCATATGTATGATATTATACTGATGGTATAATGAGGTGAAGTGAAAATAAGGTCATTGTAACTTTTACTATGCATGTATGACTAACCAATTAAGGTTGGCATGCTAATTGTATGTTTTCCTCCTGTTTGTGGTCAATTTCTCCTGCTTGTGGTTAATTGTATCCACATAAGGGGAGGGTTTTGGGTGGAAAATGGGCTGAGAATGGGTGGAGAAAGAGAGGTTTATGGGCAGTCCTAGTGGAAGGAGGATGGGTGGAGAATGGGAGGTCCCCGGGCCAGTCATAAGGCAGATCCAGAGATCTAATTCCTGCTGAAGCTGCCTGCCTCAGAATCACACACTGCTATGATGAGGAGAGTAAAAAGCACGTGAAATAAATCATCTACCTAGGGGCTTATATATTTATGATTGATTACTGATCTCTTGAAGAGCTTTCTACAAGTAGAAAAGTCTCTGGATTAAACAGAATTTTAGAACATGATCTCATTATTTTTGCATACAACTTTAACATTGTAACATTACTGAAGACTCTCTTAGGAAGAGGACACTCATGCCTAGTGACTCTTGCATTTTATATGACTCCTTTGCTGCCTTTGACACTGTTAACAACCTATTCTTCAAACTCTCTTTTCTGGGTTTCTAATTCTGTTTTTCTGGTACCTCTACTTGCCTTTTTGACAACTTTTCCTTTATTAAATCTTCTTCCCTCTACCTTCTAAGTCTGGATTATCAAAGACCTAGTCCTTGCTCCTCTGCTCATTTTACTTTGTTTTACTTTATTTTCACACTCTCAGAAAATTAACCTACTTCTGTGGCAGTTTTCTCACAATTTTTCTCAGAATTGGTTCTGGCAGCAACAGTAAATTAATGCATATTCCTTGCATCCAGTGTTTTACCTTTAAAATGTTATTTATTTTCTATTTCATAACACTTCACTGCAAGCATGCATAACACATTTCGGCAGTGGGGGCTGCAAAAAATTATTAAAACTTTTCATTGCATCTTGAAATATGCTCCCCACAGCTGTGTCATCTCCATGGCTTTATGCATTCTCTGGACTCTTGCCATGTACCCTTTGAGCAGAAGTACCACCTGAGAAGCTCTGCCTTAAACGTGCTTTTTCTCTAGCCCTGAACTGCATTACAAGTCCAGGTTGTCTAGTAAGGAATTTACTTAGCAATTCTGGCAACCACTTGGCACTCAACATGCTTAAAGCCAACATGCAACTTCCTCTTCCATACTAACTTCTCTGTCTCTGGAAATGGTATCATGATGTTTAGTGACACAAGATTAAAATTTCAGTGTGATTTTCAATTCCCAATTTAATTTGTATATGCAGTAATTCAATCTTATTTTATGTTCCACTTCTCTTCCTCAGCTCCTCATAGTTTAACATCTTCTGTAATACACAGGATTTTCAATCTTCTAAGAAGTCAGGGACTGTTTTGATACGAAGCCCAAAGTGTTTATACGGCTCAACTACTTAATACATATTATTATAGTTAAGACTCATAATAAACTTATTTGATATCATTGTCTTCTGAAGTATTGTGTTATGCTCCCCCAAACTTGCAATGTATATGGATTTTCATTTGTTCCTTCCTCACCCAAAAAGGGAAGAAAAATCAAAGACCTTTGCTGTTTCTAGTCAACTCTTAGTGATCTTCCGAGGTTCATTTTAATTTGTGATTTTCTCTTCCATAACTTCTCCTGTGAACATCCAATTGGCGCTTTTAATTATACACTTTATTGCCATTTCCTTTTAGTATTTTTTTCTACAACCATTTTGTGCTATTATTAGGTTAGTGGTGTGTGTATCCTCTCATTCCATTAAAGTACAAGCAGTTGGGGGAGCCATATAATTTAATTTACAAACAGCTGGGGCTCTCCTTATTTGTTGAATGAATGATCGAGCATGCGTGCATGTGACTCATTTTCTTGGCGTACAACCCAGCCACAATGATATAATCTTTATTTTCTCTAAACTAATCCCTTTGTGAATTCTTTATGAAGTGGAATAACAAAGAGTGTTGATTTTTCTTTTAAAATGTTATTGAAGTATTCACTTTAACCACACTGGAAACATATATTGAACCCTAAAGGGAGCCTTTCATTTAAAATGGTGGAAAGGGAAATTTCACTCAACTCTGTGGTTCTCAAATAGGCCATTAGGCTTTCCTTCTGTCAAATCTTATGTTCTTCAATCGTAATAAGAGAAAGTTCTGGCTTGTCTTAAAAATCAATAGAAATATAGAACCTGTTCACTCTTGAAAATCTCTTAAATCATGCATTTAGTGTTAACTGATACAGACATCAATATGGAATTGTAAGAATAATGCCCAACATATCCACAGCTCACTATCTGCATGATCCTAAATAGCATATCCCCACTCACTATAAGCCAGGGAATATTTTTAGTGCCCTCTCAGAAAAGAGGAGGGAATAAATTTCCCAGGAAACACATAAGATATCAAAGATAGCCTAAAAGAAAAGATTACTTCTTTTCTCCTCATTTAAATACTATATAATCTGTTCTGTCCCTATGTGGAAAAGAACTGGGCACCCTAAAGAGATCTGAAAAATAAATGTTTATGTTTCTTTATTCAGTCCTGTATTTGTAATATTTTTTCCAGTAGGAGGAATGAAAAGGCAGTTCATTCATTTTTTTAAATAAATATTTATTGTGTTACTACTCTGGGCTATAACCTTTGGCTTTTCTAACTATTCAGCATCTACCCTTGAGCAAGACACAAAATCACACTCACATCTAGAAATCACCAACAGCTAGCTATAAGCTTACCTCCTTTCAATCAACACAAGAATTACATTTATTTCAGACACTCAACAGTCTGTACATTAAAGTTTTTCTTTTCTAATTGAAGTATAACATATATACAGAAAACATAGCACTGTATTGATTTCAGAGAAGAAACACGTATGTGGAATTATCAACTAGTTCAAGAAATTGAATAACACCAGTACTTCAAAACTCTTTTTATAGCATCACCAGATTCCATCCTTCTGCAAAGGTATAGCCGCTACTTTGACTTGCTCATTTTTTAAATTTCTCAAGGTTTGCCTCTTGTGTTTACCTGACATTCTCTATCTTGTAATTTATATACTTAAGCTTATTCATCTCAATTAGGTTAGGATCTCTAATGGATAACTGAAATATAAACTTCTCTCATGGGTTTCTTTCTATTGTGTGCTTGTTTTCTTTCATTTTGGTCATTTGATCCTAAGTCTTAATATAGTTGATAATTTCTTTAAATGACAAGTATTATGTACAAAAAATTGAAGCGATGTTTTGAAGCTTTGGAAGGTATGACTTTCCTCCAGATTCAATTTTTCTCTTGCTTCTGGAATTCAGTTTGAGACTGAGTTTTGATTTCCTTTTAATTCTGATTTACTGAAATACATATTTCTTCTTGTGGATAGATAAAAAAAAAGGTTGTTTCTTCCTAAATAGTTGTGTATGCTTCCTTTATTGAGTAATGAAAGTTGTATGGACTTGGTTTTCTGTTTGATGACAAATACCATGAATACAGCATTAAGTGTTGTATGTTCTACGGAAATCATCCCACCTCTTCTACATCCCATTATTATTTGACTTTTTAAAAAATAAATTTTTGGTTTTATTATGTTGTTACTTTTCAAGTAAACTTCCTCAAATTGTTGTGGAAGTAAATGGGGTTAAAATATCAAATAAACATAGGGATTGGACAGTGCTTTGGAAGAATTTCAAGGTTGTACCACCAGGTGATTTTACTTTTGTTTTTGTTGGTGGTATTTATTTATTTTGGTTTGGTTTGGTTTGGTTGACTTAGTATTTCTTTTTAGTAATTTTGGAATAGCACCTGCATTATTTGAAGAACTGCCCCCTTCCCACTCATGTGGTTTTGGTTGGTGTGTTAGTTTCCTAGGGCTTCCATAGCAAAGTGCCACAGACCAGGTGGCTTAACACAACAGACATTTTTTTCTGTCACAGTTCAGGAAGCCAGAAGTTCAAAATTAAGGGGGCAGCAGAGTTGGTTTCCTCTTGGGAACTCAGAATAAAATTCTAATCCATGATTTTTTCCTAGCATCTAGTGGTTACTGGCAATCCTTGGCCTATTAGATACATCACTCTAATCTCTGCCTCCATCATCACAGGGCGTTCTTCCTGTATGTCTTCACATTGTCTTCCCTTTGTGTATGTCTGTCTCTGTGCCTCTTCTCTTCTCATAAGAATACGAATCCTAATGGATTAAGGGCCCACCCTACTCCCAGGAGGACCTGACATGAACTAATTATATCAACAATGACTCTATTTCCAAATAAAGTCATATTCTGAGGTGCTAGAAATACAAGCATTTTTCAAAGACATTGTTCAACCCAGTACAATGGGACAACCAATCACATTATCAAACCTCTGGTTACAACATTAGCCAATCAGACTCCTCTGGGATTTCATGTATAAAAACTAATAGAGAGGACTTTTGTTTTACTTCTTCTCTCACCAAAGAAAATGTAAGCCTGACACCTTTTTCAGCAATGTTCTTAAAAGAAAAAGGAAAAAAAACCCCAGAATAAATGATGGGAGGAAGGGGTAGTATGGGAAGGGGATGTGAGAGAGAAAAGTCTGTCATTCTAGAAACTCAGACCAAAAACAAATAAATCCCTTCATTTATTTATCTATACAATTTTTTGCAGCCAGAAATTGGTTTTGGGATTATTTTTTTTCTTTTAATGAAGAGGATTTTCAATATACCAAGGACATTTCACTATCCTCTATGGCAATTTGGAATCTTAGGAAGAAGGCAACTGTGTGTGAATTGAAAAATATATTCAATACAGATAACCTCATATGACATGGCTTCACTCTAACGTGGTTCCAGAATTGGGAAACCCTCATACAACACAGGACCCTGTAACCTGGGTTCACTGTAACACAGTTTGAGAATTAGAGAAATCCCTGAATAACATGGAGCATAATAAGAACTTTTAAGAGCAAATTTGGTGGAAATGACATCTGAAATATGCCAAGATAATTCAGGGGGCAATAGCAAAAGTGTAAATGAAGAAGTTAAACACTTTACTCAAAAAACATAAAGAAAGGCTGGGACTTAGCCAAACAGTTGGAGCTGTATTCCCTAAACAAAGATCCTTCCACTGAAAGAAGCACAAAGTTTAAGAGAGAACATCACTAGTGCTTAGCACCACATAATGGAATTTACAAAGATCTCTCAGGTAAAGGCAAGCAATCTAAAAATAACAGATTTTTTGCAAAATTACAGACTAGAAGTCAAGATTATGCTGAAGAAAGTTCAGAAGATGAAGATATCTTGTCAAAGAGAAAACACCTTCGGTTAATGGTGTTTAGTAGTGATGATGAAGAAAACATTATCTAATACATATTAATGTGTTATATTTTTTGCAAAAATTGTTTTAGTAAAGATATTTCTCTTAATTATACTAATATAATAGTATGGGTTTGTTTTTTTTTTTAATTTTTGGAACCCCAACCCCTTTTTTGTACTAGTTCTTTGTTTTGTATAACACAGCATTTTTAAAAACATAATGACCATGTTATACCGGGGTTGTCTGTATACATATTGTTTTGTAATACAAATGTTATAAATTAAGTTGATACAATTTTAATTGTTGGGGCTGTTTTCAGATTTTTATTCTTCCAACAAACAGCCTAATACATACCAGTGATGGAATGGTTAAATAAAGTAATGTAATTTACATTTTGAATTTTACACTACTATCAAAATTCTGGGGTAGAACTATATGTATTTATACAAAAAAGGCTTTACTGTTATGTTAAACAATAAATAATGGAACTAGAAGTATATTTTGATACCATTTATGAAAATTGTGCATGCATGCATGTGCACCTGCAATTATACACACTTAGAAAGGTATAACGAAAGGATATATACATATCTGTTCATTACAGTTATAGCTAGAAAATATAGAGATGAAAATTTAGGGTAAAGATAAAAGAGAATTTTTTATTTTGTTCTTCTATATATTTATTGTCTCTTGATATTATGGCAGAACTTTTTTGATAGGCTGTATTTTCTTTCATACTTCTGTGCTCTTGTAGTTGTAGAGACAATTGTCCTTTGAAAAGCCTTTTGGGTGAGACACACACACAGAAGTACCAGAAGAGATCAGATGAATAAAGAATGCTGAGTTGAGACTGAAGTGAACAGGAGCATGTGTTCTCTATTTAAAGTGGGTGGGTGTTCATTAGCCTGGAGCTGCTGTTGCCTTGGGGCCAATGTGACCCAGTATTATGAATCTTTATACATATTTCTCATGTACATTTTTCAGTTTGTCTGTAGAATAAATTTAAAGAAGTTGTATTGCTAGGTCAGCATAAATGCCCATTATAGATTCTGATTCATACATCTAAAGAAGAAGTCCATCATTATTACTGTTTTAGCATTACTAAATGAGAAAGTCTTTCCTCTAATATTTAGGTGAAATTTAACTCTGGTTAGAGGTTAGTGAAATATCCCTAAATATAATCTAGCATTTTTTTTACTCCAGAACATATTTTTATTTTTTATTACTTTTATTTTTTAATAATTTATTTTTCAATTACAGTTGACATACAATATTATATTACTTTCAGGTGCACAACATAGTGATGAGGCATATATATAATTTATATGTGATTGCTCCAATAAATCTAGTACACATCTGACACTGTACAATAATATTTATTGTATTGTTTTGTTATATTTTACATCTACATGACTATTTTGTAACTACAAATTTGTACTTCTTAATCTCTTTCCCTTTTATACTCACCCCCTCCAATTCTCCTCCCATCTAGCAAACATCAAAATATATCTATGAGTTTGTTTCTGTTTTGCCTGTTCATTTATTTTGTTCTTTGGAGTCCACATATAAGTGAAATTATGTGACATTTGTCCTTCTCTGTCTGTCTGACTCACTGCACTCAGAACAGTATCCTCTAGGTCCATCCATGTTGTCGCTCATGGCAAGAGTTCATTCTTTCTTAGGGCTGAGTAATATTCCATTGCATGTCTGTACCACCTCTTCTTTATCCATTCATCCATTGATGGACACCCAGGTCACTTCCATTCCCTTGCTATTACAAATAATGCTGCAATGAATATATGAATACACATGTCCCTTCAAAGTAGTATTTTAGGTTTCCTTGGACAGATACCCAGAGGTGAGATTACTATTACAGGTCCTTTTTGTCTCTTGTTATAGTCTTTGTTTTAAAGGCTATTTTGTCTGGTATAAGTATTGCTACCCCAGCTGTTTTTTTCATTTTCATGAAATATCTTTTTCTAGCCCTTTCCTTTCAGTCTGTGTGTGTCTTTCAATCAGAAGTGAGTTTCCTGTAGGCAGCACATGTGAAGGTGTTGTTTTCTTATCCATTCAGCTACACTATGTCTTTTGATCAGAGCATTTAATTCATTCACATTTAAAGTAATTATTGATAGATATATAGTTGTTGTCATTTTATTATTTATATTTTGTATCTTTTATCTTCTTCTTCTTAAATAAATTCCTTTAATGTTTCTTATGGTTTAGTGCTGATCAACATCTTTTGCTTTTTATTGTCTGGAAGATTTTTTATCTGTCCTTCAAGTCTAAATGACAGCTTTGCTGGATACAGTATTCTTGGTCTTTGATTTTCATCATTTTGAATATTTCCTGCCAATCCATTCTGGCCTGCAAAGTTTCTGTTAAGGAATCAGCTGATAGTCTTAATGGACTGCTTTTCTCTTGCTGCTTTTAAGATTTTCTCTTTGTCTTTAAACCTTGGCATTTTCATTATGATGTATCTTGGGGTGAGCCTCTTTGGGTTCATCTTGTTGGGACCCTTTCTGCTTCCTGGGCTTGTATGCCTATTTTCTTTGCAGGGTAGGGAATTTTTCCATCATGATTTCTTCAAATAAGTTACCAATTCCTGGCTCTTGCTCTTGTCCTTCTGATACCCCTATGATGTGAATGTTGGTATGCTTTATGTTGTTCCAGAGGCCCCATAAACTATCTCTATTTATTTATTTCTTATTTTTTTCTTTTTCTGTTCTAATTGTGTGCTTTCTGCTACCTTATCTTCCAAATCACTGAATGATCCTCTGCTTCATCTAATCTGCTGATTTCCTCTGATGTGTTCTTTATTTCAGTTGTTGCATTCTTTTTATTTCTGATTGGTTCTTTTTTAGTTTTCTATCTCCAATTTTATGTTTCCTATCTCTTTGTTGAAGTTGAAAAGAGATAATTAAACATCCTTATAAACAGTGTTTTGAACTCTGCTTCTGATAGATTGCTTGTATCCATTTTGTTTAGTTCTTTCTTGGAAGCTCTGTTTTCTATTCTTTTATTTAGGACATGTTTCTTTGTCACCCCATTTTGGCTGCCTTCTTGTGTTTGTTTCTAAGTATTATGTAGGACTGCTATGTCTCCCAGTCTTCGTAGGGTAGACTTATGTAGTAGTCATCCTATGGAGCCCAATGGCACAGTCTCCCTGGTCACCTGAGCTGGGTACTTGAGGTGTGACCCCTGTGTGGGTTGTGTGTATTCTCCTATTGTAGTTGAGCCTTGATTGATGTTGAACATCAATGAAAGTGGTTAACCTGAAGTTCCCTGATGGTGTAGTGGCTTAAGGCTTTGGCAATGGCGCTGTCAGTGCTGCGACCTGGGTTCAATTCCCGCCAGGGAAATACCCACATACAGAAAAAAAAGAAAAGAAAAAAAGTGGTTAACCTTCAGTCTGATTGATTGTGAGGACTGGCCGTAACTACAGTGGAGGAGCTGTTGTGCAGGAGCTGACACTACAGAACAAGATTTACTTTAGCAGGGCTCTGGTGCCTGCCCAGCCTGCCCTTTGGGTATGTCATCAGAATGTATTTTTAAAAGTTTTATAACTCTGCAAATGGGCTTCAGTTTGATTGTAGGGAAGCTCCGAAGCATAGCTTTCTCCTCCGTATTATCCTCATGGCATTTTTATTTAATAACAAAATTTGCCTTGTTTATCTGCTCCTTAATTGCAAATTTAAACTGTTTAATGTTTAAAATTTAAAGAAGAATGGCATACAATGCTCCCTTCTCACCCTCCATACACATCAATGGCAGCATAGATGTGTCCGATAAGTAGACAAGACATCCTTCACTTATGATGAAGACAACAATAGAGTTAGAACTGATCCATATAGCAACAAATCAGATATCTCAAGGAGAGCCACGTGGAACAGAAGTGAGGCCCTGTGCCAAAAATCCTAACAGGCAAGAACTGCCTTGGCATGTGCTTCAGCTGCAGTGGAAATGTAAGAAGCCTCAAATGGTTAAAAGAAAATAGTCTGCCAAGGGAGAGATCTGTGTGTTGCAGGATGTGTTGCTACAGAGAATTTCTCTAGCTCTTTGTTGTTAAGTTATTTAATACCATGCATATCAATTTTCTTTTTACTAAATTTTACTGCAGGAGATAGGGGACAAGCTATGGTAGACAGATATTGATTTCACCTATTCTGCTGATGCTGCTCCATCTCATCTTGCCTGTAACATTCCTGTGAAAACACCATTGAAGGGTCAATGAGCTGTAAAATAGTTACTTTTACCCTTCAAAATAATATTTCACTAATGTCTATGCCTGAAAATTAATACAGCATTTCAAGGACATAGATTTATTATGAAATGTAATCTTTGTTCTTGGGGAAAGTGCATACTATAATTTTTTTTTAATTCACCAAAAGAACAAGTATAAACCGAGATTAATAAACTCATCAGTTTAAAATGTATATAATGAGGGAAGGAGCAAATAACTTTACTTTCATTAAAGATTTTGTATGCAGTAAAATGAGTACCAGTACGTTGTGACCCTAACTGAATATAATCAGTGAGGAAATTTAGAATATTCATAACAATAACTTCTATTTGTGAAGTATCTGCTGGTTGAGAAGCACTCTCACATACCTCAACTTATGATTTATGCTGATTAACAGCCTTCTGTGTTTTGCAAAATAGGTGTTAAATTTGATTCACCAATGTTACCTCAAGTCCCTTTGTAAAAAGTCAGAATATGAAATTCGATAAACAATTTTGAGATTACAAAACTGAGCTGTTGTGTTTACTATCCAAGGTCATACTAGTTAGTAACCAAGCAAGGCCTACACTTTTGCACAGCTCAAGGGCAGAGCTGCTGAAATTGTACTTGCCTTTATCTTCTCTCATCAGAGCAAATGTGTTTTTTGTTGCTGCTGTGAGGCTTTCCTCCTGCTCATTCTGTCACTAATGGGCATTCTGAGTTCAGAGCCACTCTCCACAGCAAGAGACTTTTCCTGATACTAAACTACTTGCTGTACTTTGTCATTGGGCATTAGCTATGTTGTTTTGGTTCCACTGAATATTATTTTCAAGTTGTAAAGGATAAAATGTACATGCAAAGGTGCATTAAAGGCCAAACACATGTGAAGAGAGCATAAAAGAATAGCTTTAAGATTTTAATGAGCTCTCATCTCTAATGTCAGGAAAATCTGGTGTGGTAGGTTTGAATTCTGGCATTTCCATTTCTTGCTGTGTGAAATGTGATCAAAATACTTCTTAGCTACGTTGAGCCTTGGTATCTTCAATGACAAAATGGGCATAGTAATAGCTATGTCACAGTATTTTTTTAAAGAACTAAAATAATGTGGGTACAATGATTGTATTTTATGGGTGCTTAATAAATTATAGCTTTAATTAATAAAGTATAAGATCAACTTACTGAATTGGCTTAGACACCATGTAATATCTAGATTACATTCTAATTAATAAATGATTTATCAGAACTTTGAAAGAAGAATAAATGAGAGTACTAAGACTTACTAAGTGCCCACTGAAATCAAATCATAATATGTTGATCTCACTTCTTTTATAAAGAGTGATGAAAGCCTAATCTGACTTGTAACACATTGTTGCATGCATGGCCTGAGAACCATGAAAGTTTTCCTATTTTTAAATGGTTGGGAAAAATAATTTTTAAGGATATTTCATAATCTGTAAAAATTATGCGACATTCAAATTTCAATGTCCATAAATATAATTCAAATTTAAGTGTCCATAAATCAAGTTTTATTGGAACACAACCATGCTCATTCATTTGTATTATATCAAAGGCGTCTTTATCATTAGATGACAGAGTTGACTTGTTGCAACAGAGATGATATGACCTAAATAGCTTAAAATATTTATCAGGTTCTTTACAGAAAGAGTTTGCAGATCCCTGTAGTAGAATATTATGTCACAGAAACACCCCAAACACATTGTATTGTATTTCACAAAGTGTTTAACAAGTCCTCCTGTGACAGAGGCAGTTCACTCCAGTACAACTATTAAGCACTTTCCCTCTATATTATGGACATATCCCTGGAAGATATGTCCTGCCCAGTATGATTATATTTCCCAGTCTCCTTTCTTCTAGGTGTGGCCATGTGACAAGCCTTCACCAATGAAGTGTGAGTGAAAATCATATACATCATTTCCAAGACAGAGTTTTTGCAAGAGTTCCTTCTCCTATGCACTTTACACAGCAGGCCCTGGGGGATGGAGCCATAAAATGTAAGGAACCTGGGCTCCTGGATTGCACCTGCCTACCAGAAATGCCTTTTATTTGAGTGAAAAGATAAAGTCCTATTGTATTATCACTGAAATTTGAGTTTGTTTATTAATGTTTCTTTAAGTCATTCTTAAGATGTCCTCCTGAAAAAGATTAGGCAGTGTGCATAAATAACAATACTTAAACGGATTTACAGATGAACAGCTCAAGCAGGGTTAGTTAATCAACTGATGTCAGCATGGGTGAGAGGCACAGTACCAGACAGAGTTCTTCCATCCTGGGTCCCCTCCTAATAACCATTTCTATTAGACATAATTAGTAATTTTAAATGTTTTAAGATGAATTTTAGAAGAGTTTCTTTGGATTTTTTTTTCCTGAAAAGTGTGGATAAAGTCATTGGGACAAAAAAATAGTGAGACAGATTTCAGTTTAGTATAATGAAGAATTAAAAATAAAATATTAACAACAACAGCCACTTAGAGTTACCTTGCAGTCTATTACGTTCTCCACAAAGTGGTGAAGCAACAGATGAAAAGTCGTATTTAAATTTGGAAAAAGAAGATTGTATAATTTATATAAGATGTTAGATTAAATCATTCCTCTTATTCCTTCCAACTTTTAGTTCTTTAATTTCATCATTAAATGTTTTCTTTTTTTAATCACACTTACTATTTTGTTTAAAGAAATTCAAAGGTCAATGAGATGAAAAAGCAATTGTACCACTTTGGTTTTTCATAAATTGACTGTGGGCACAAGTATTAAATACACAATTCAAGGACTTTTGAATGAATTATTCATTTTGTCATTCAGTAAACAAGGTACTCCTGGAAAATAGAAAGATAAGTTAGAAGGATTGGTATATTTGTTAGGGTGCATCCATCTGCAAGGAAGAAAATACCGATGAACAGTAGCCTAAATAATAGAGACCTAAGATTTTTCCTCTGCTTTTCCATGGTGTCATCCTTCTACATTCCTCTTTCTTACAGTAGGCTTATCTGAATGCCAGACACTCTCCACGGCACCCAAGGTTGCTGTCTCTCTATCCTTTTCTGTTCCTGGGCACCCTGCCATCCATAATGACAGCAGCTGGACCGTCCTGGCCTATAGCTTCTGATTGGGCAACTCCAGAAGGAGACCAAAATGCAAGAAGAACAGGAGGTTACGGTTTTTTTCCTTGGATCTTCCAGTTTTAGGCTAAGGTTTCTATGAGCCTGAGTGCCCCTAACCTACATTCCTGGTGAGAGTTCCGTAGGGCAACAGCTGTAGTTCTAGCTCTCAACAGGCTCTGATCATCGCTCCCTTTGCGTCTTCAAGCCCAGGGTGGTAATGGCGTCCTGCAATTGCAAGTCCTGAGATGCTGACTACTCCTCACTGTTGCCTTTTATCCTGCCCATGCTATATTAAACTCTCTATTACCACATTTGCATGTCCATTCCATTCTTGCCTAAACTCTGACTGATATATCACCACATAGTCACAAAGCAGTTCATGCAGCTTGAAGCATCACATATTCTCACATAATTAGAGAGGCAAGAGTAGATCGTGCCTATTGGGCATAAAATATAAATATCTGCTATATATAGTTTCCACTCTGTCCCTGTCACTTACTGGCTTTATATGCCTGGGATACAGTTAAGTACTCAGTACTCTCTACTTCATTCACAGAGAGCTGATCCTGCTGTCGCTTGGCATAAATGCTCTAGAGTCTAGATTCATCTTCTATTCACTTTCTCACGACTCTCCATTAGTGTGACAGCAAATTCTATCAGCTGTACTTCAAAAATATATCTAGAGCCCATCCATTCTCATCTTCTCTACCAGGACAACCCTGGGTCACCAAATCTCCTTTGGATAATGACAATCGTCTCCTGCTTTAACCCTCCCCTCCCCTCCACTTTCACTAGCACATAGTAGCCAGAGACATCCTTTCTAATATAATTCAGGTTGTGTGATTTCTCCTCTTAGGACTCTCCCAGTTCACTAGGAGGAAGAACCAGTGTCTTGAAAATGGCATATAAGGTTTTACAGTAGCTGCCTGCTTCCACTCCTTTGCGCCCTTCCCTTCTCTGCATTGTCCTCTTCTTTGTGCACCGTGAGCCACACTGAGTTCCTTGCTGTTGCTGAAACATAAGGAGTGTGCTCCCACCTCAGGGTCTGTGCTCTGCTTTCATCTACCTAGAACTTTCTTCCATTAAATAACCTCTGACTTGCTCCCTCACTTCCTTCAGTACAAATGCCAGCCTCCCCTGACCAATAAAACTCCTTCCTCATAACACCATAAGAACTTTTTATTCTGATTTTCAAATTATGTTTTCCATACAACTTAACTGCTATAGATATAACAGGGCTGTCTGGAAAGTATCCAGCCATGTAACATGAAAAATAGAGGCATTTATAAAATAAAAATAGAAGATTTTTTCCAGACAATCTTCATATATGTACTGAAGAAGTGTGTGTGTGTGTTTGTGTTAATATACATATACATGCATATACACATATATTCTATCTCATTAGAGTATATCCTCCTTAATGCCATAGATTTTATTAATATTATATCCTCAGTGTCTAAAATAGTGGCTGGTACATAATAAGTACTAAATCAATATTTCTGAAATAAATAAATATATGGATATTATTTTCATGTAAATCTAGCCAAATGCTTTTTTAAGCTTATCGTTTCTCTGGGTTTTAGGCACTTCTTTATGTGAAAGAAGTAGAAAGAATTTGAATAAAATTACTCCAATGCCCATTGAAAAACTGCTCAGAAAAGGGGAAAGCACTGCTCATCAAGTATTCCTTCAACTTTTCCTTAGGCAGCTAGAGATAAGAATTATAGATACAAGAGTTCCCTGGTGGTGTAGTGGCTAGGCTTTGGTACTGTCAACACTGTGGCCTGGGTTCGATTCCCAACCAGGGAACCACCCACATTAAAAAAAAAATTATAGATACAGTAAATAAATTTTTATTATTGTTAAGTAAGCAAGAATGCTTAATGATACTCCAGATACATCAGGAGTGAACTTCATACATTGCTGACATGTCAACTACAGCACTTCACACTTGACTGAGGAGTTATTAACATAATTAACAAGTCATTAACAAGGGCTTTTAAGACCAGATTTGAAACCATACTAATGAGAAAATGTATGTTATAGGGATATTAACCCCAAGGGTGGCCTGGATTTGGAGAAGTTCCAACTTCAAGGCCCTGTCCTCTATCTCTATTCCTCTGATTCCTGAGAACACTCCCAAAGGCAGGTAGAATGACTATTTCAAGTGTTATTAAAACTCCACTCATTTGTGCCTGAACTAGTAGATGGACAATGCTAGAATGCTTTTGTTTTGGAATATCCATAATCTGACTCCTCAGAGAAATAAGAGAAATGACAAATTGAAAGCAAAAATGCGGTCCCTTTCTTGTACTCTTGGAGACCCAAAGACAAGATTCAATAACAATTTTTCCCCTTTCTTTTAAACACTTTCATGGCGATTACCACCACCTGAATCTTGGACACAATTTTCAAGTTAGTACAATTTACTTTTCCTTAACTAACTGTGTCCTGCTTCCTCCTCTCATAGCCTGAGGCCTTCTCTTTTCTCATCACCAAATGCCCAGATGTTCACTATCCTCATGTGGCCTACGGCTGTCCTAAAGCTTCCACAGAGACAGGACATCCTCCCCTGTCCTCCTGCAACCTTGCACTGTGCTTTCTACTTACCCTGTCTTCCCTGGAGGCAAAATTTCTATACGGAGAAGAACACACACTCATATACTAGTCTAAGTAATTTACACGGATTATAAATTGCTAGTAGACCTAACTAATGAAATGGACATTTGTGTTTTAAAGAGAAGCCTAATACAAATGATTTTAATGTTGTATTATCTCTTAGATCTGAAGGAATCATTGCTCTTTTTACCTCACAGAGTGAAAATTTAAAGAACACAATGCTACAGAAATTAGTGAGGAAGGGTATTAATTCTTTCTTAATTTATGAGTAAATGAAAAGGTAAGCAATAGCCATTGTTACCAAATGTGCTTCTTTCTGCCTCCCTACCCCTCGAAGTGGAACTCTTTATAAATAGGCCTGATATATAGAGATATGGGGATGCATGATAAAGAGAAGCATGAAGTAGCTGAGACTGACAGCTAGAGCAGGTGGCCATGCTAGGTGGTATTCTGACATTGTGTGACAACTTTATTACTCATCAGTGACACTGAAGAGCAGTATATTCTTACTCATTTATGGAAACATTAAAAAAAAATCAGCCAAAGAGATTTCTAACAAAGAAATTTTTTATGCAGAGGGGGTACAAATATAAAACACTGTCTCTTATTGCAGAGGCCTTGCTTATCTCAGAACGGAGACACATCTTGTAGAACTTCACTTAAACAATAGTCAAAGTCTATTGCTGATATGGAGACTCAGGCCCTATTTGGGGATTTTCCACAGACTTTTGCATAACAGGTAACCAAGCATATGTTTGATTAGGAAAGTCTTCCTCTTTTTTTTTTTTTTTTTGCATTAATTTTACTGTCAGCCATCTCTGCCCACAGAAAAATGATTGAGTAGAAATTAGATCTTGATATACTACTCATAGAGTCTGACAGCAATCAATTATAGCTCTTAATGGGAAGTAATCTTGTTGTCAGTTTTGTTTCACTCATTTCTTAAACTGCCTAAGAGATTTATTTTAGTACTTGAAAAATACAGGCTATTTAAAGTCTTAATACTATTCAAAGAAAATTATTAATAATAGCAAAATAACAGTTGAACTCTTAATTTTCGTAATTGTTTACAGTGACTAAAAGATGGAAAATCTATCATTTTCAGATAAGAATATTGCAAAGTTTGAGAATCCACTAATTTTTTTTTTCTGGAAATAAACACAAGGATGACAGCCCAAAGTCTTTCTAGTGTAGTATATTTCTTCGTTATTTTTCAAAACAGATGATCATTTAACACGTATTTATTTTCCTCTTATATGATAAAATAGGCTGTATTAATTACATGTTGCCATGTAAAAAATTACTTCATAATTTAATGACTTAAAGCAAAAATAAACATTTTCTTCACTCACTGTGTCTGTGTGTCAGGATGTAGGAGCAGCTTAGTGGGTGATTTTGACTTGGGGTCTCTCTTACAAGGTTGCAATGAATGTGCTGGCAGAGACTGCAATCATCAAAAGGATTAAGTGGACAAGGAAGATCTAAATTCAAGATATCCGACTCCCATAGCCATGAAATTGGTGCTGGCTACTGGCAGGAAAACTTAGTTCTTCACCGTGTCGACCTCTCTGATTGGACTGCTTGAGTGTCTTTCCTATATAGTGGTTGCCTTTACACAGAACAAATGACCTGAGAGTATATGGCAAAAGTGACAGTGTTTTACGACCTAAGCTTGGAAATCACAACTTTTGGCCTGCATACTCTATTGGTCAAATAAGCAAACTGCTGCAATGTGGGAAGGACTATACTCAGGCAAGAATACTAGAGAGGCAAGAATCGATGCAAATTATTGTGGAGGCTGGTTGCCACGTAGCTTTAAGCTGAAATAGTAACGAGCAATGAGTAGACATCTAAACAATACAAGCTGAATAAATGTTTTTAATAAAGTGAGAGAGTGAGAAAAAGAAAGTGGATTGTCCAAAAGTACTGACAATATTGAATAAGGACCAGCTGTCCTGCTATCTACCATATTCTATACACAGAAAATTTTATTCTAAATTACTCTCTTGAGGAATATTTTTATTTTTGCTTTGCAGTAGTTATTTTTAAATGAACAATTAAAGAAAGAGTAATAGTTTAAATAGGTCTATTAAAATATTTAAATATTATAATTTTGTGGTTTCTTCATCTGAAAATGTTTGACAAAATTAAAAGAGGGGACTGCTGAAATTAAAATAGTTTTAAAATGGCTGTCATAAATTTTTTTAAAAATTATCTACAAGTTGGTTTCAACATTGTTTTAGTGTCTTTTCATACGGGGTATAGTGAAAGCAATGTGCATAAAATTAGCAATTCTGCTTATCCTATTGTAGCACTATGTATTCTTTTAATTTCATCTTTTAAAAATAAACAATAAAATGAATAATATTTTTAAAATTTTAAATATGACTAAACATTTTTCATCAAAGACATGTATCTTCCTTCTCTTAACCACTTTCCTCCCAGAAGATCAGTGCGTATCTCTACTAAAGAGGGAAAATGATTTTTGAATCCAGCTCTCTGCTTCATCATTTTCTCCTCAAGTCCTTTTATCCTTGAAATCAGTAGAAAGGTAAAAGTTATCATTATAATTCATTGGTTCAAATAAGACTTCGGCTTGAAATTTTAGAAATTTTTCAGAGAAGTACAAATTTTTCAAGACACTAAGCCAACCTTGTTCCTTTGAAAATTAAGCATAATTAGTTCATTTGGAGAATTATTTCACAATTTAATGGATTCACTTCCAGGAAAATTATCTCAGTGTTAAGCCTAATTTGTTTTTTTTTCTTTCTTGTACTAGATTTATAGTAACTCTCCTTTATTTGTGAGGCACCCTACAGGTAATGGGAATGCTTTGCAAATTAAACACTATTTAAATAAAGTCAACATAGAAATGAAGACCTTTAGACCAGAAATTATATTTGGCATCTGTTATTTATTTTTGTGTCAAGGGTGATGGTCAGTTTCCACATGAATATTCATATTTGTTATAAATTTGGTTCTAAGAAATCTCTAATTTCATAAAAGTTTCGTGAGAGTGCTACATATACAGATTGTTTTATTTCATGTTTCACTGGGTTTTGTTTTGTTTTGTTTTTTTCTGTTCTTCACAGTGCTTTGTCTGTGTTCTGAGATAGTCATCTAGTAATTAAACTCTATTTTCCTCTTTTTTGTTTCTTTTGCTAAACAGCTAATTTTCATAAATCATTCTTTTCAGCCCCTAAAAAAAACATTGTTTCTTATCTGAACTCATTCCAGATTTATCTCTTAAAAAAAAAATGTCGTTGTTGTTTTAAGTAATGAGGTGGGCAGCCTTGAATGTACTATTTCAGAGCTTCACTAAAAAGGAATCTTGTACATTTTTGGCTGTTTGCCATATAGATACAACTATAAATATAAAACTACATATAGAAAGGGAGATATAGATATATGGATAGATGATAAATAGAAAGAGAGATGATAGATAGAAGGATAGATAGATAGATAGATTGATAGATGATAGAGATACTCAAAGGAGAAGCAATATATAATACAGTAGAAAGAACAAAGGACTACAAATTAGGAAACTGGTTTTAGACCTAGATGTTATACTGGTTTGCTATGTATAATTGAGGAAATCAGCAAATTACTCTGGTCTCCCCTGTTTCATTTAGTCATTCATTTATTCAAAAAGCACATATTATGTCCTTGGGGAGGCAGTCATGTACAAAATAAGCGATGTCTCTGTCCTCTTGGAACTTAAATTCTAGTGAGGATTAACAAATTATAAACAAGTAAGGAAAAATATAGGATCTTCAGATTTCATAATTGGTTTTAAATTAAAACTTTTAATGAACATACATGCTAGTTAGAAAATGACAGGAATACAGAAAGGAAATGTATTAAATAAATGGGCAGGAAAACTTCCTGTGAGGATGCATTATTTGGCCTGATGGGTAAGAAGGAACCAGGTATGGAAAGAGAGGAAAAGCAGAAATAACAGGTGGGGAAAAAAGTCCTTTTAAGTGCTTTTATAGTTCCACATATATTTTATTTATATGACTACATTTTTGCCAACATCATAGTTAAAACCAAAAATTGCAAGCAAATTTTTTAATCATCTTATCCTGGTACCTCTAGAAGAAAGACAAAGGCATTACTCACATCCTTAGAGCTGAAAAATAAACTCTGAAATGAATCAAGTTCATGTTGCTCTGAAGGGAATCACTCACCATTAATTGACTATGAAATACTATTCTTTCCAAAGCCATCATATAGATTTCTTTGGGATTTCTCTGTGCTTTCACTTTTCAATTTCCTGCTGTTTGGGGCTTCTCCCCACCTCCTAACCCCCCACCCCACCACATATTATTTCATGCTTTTCTAAGTTAGGATAAATCTTCATGAATTTTAACTTGTTGAGGGGAAAATATCATATGTTTAAGACTAAGAAAGAGTGCTGAAGTGGTTATTAGAAGTTCAAGAACTGGTTCTAATGACCACAGTAAATAGTGTGAGAACTTGGACAAGTAATTTTAATTATTTGATCCTCAGTTTCTTTCTCGATAAAATGCAAATGTTAAATTAGACTAGCTAATTATGAAAAGATTTCAGTTCAATAGTGAAAGGATATCTTTCATGGAATCCCAATTCACTCATCAGTTATCTATTTTGCAAATGATAGGAACTGACTAAAGAAAAAGAGATTTATTATAAAAACATAAGGTGGTAACCTGAGTTTTGGAAATATGGCTGATATGCATAGGGACTAGAAATAAAGTAAGTACTAGTCTCTCTGTATATTTGCAATGGTATAATTTTTACACATCATGACTTGAGAGAGAAGCTTTCATAGTAAATTACCTAAGAAAATAAAGTATAAAAAAGTCCAAGTTTTAATTATCTTCTTTCCCTTTTCCCTTTCTGAACAAGGACTAAGATTCTATTATTGCCGAAAGAGCAATGTTCACATACTCTACTTGTCTAACTCCTGCTCTTCCCAAACTTATCAAATGACTGTTCTTCCCCCACTACCTCATCAGTATTAAATTAATAAAATACCAGTCAGTTAGCATTGATGGAGCACCTGTTAAGTGCTGGGTACATATGTGTAGAGAATCTGCAAGGTAGAAGATGACTGAGTCCTTATTCTTAGAGACCTAGTGAAGCCATGAGCATAGTAGGCCGAAGTCAAAAGAAGTGATACCAGCATTTCACTATTCTGATTTAAAAATGTTCTAGAACATTTCCAGAAATAAAGTTATTTTTATTTTATTTTATTTATATATTATACAAAATAAATAAATTCATTCTTCTGAAAAGTTACATCTCTTTTCAAACTACCTCTAAGATTTTGGTCATTCTCTACTGAAATAATACTTGCTTATCTTTAGCAAGTTCAGAAGGAGCTGTTCAAAATGCAGTTTTCTCCCTGGGGCCATTCTGTTCCTTGTTTATCCTTCTATCTTTTTGTGTCCTTCTAAAAATAAAACCTGCTTATTAGCAGTCATGACAGATGAAAATCACCATTTCTTGCTGGTAATCACGAATTCTTTGCACATATGACTTCTCCAAAGTAATATTTCTTGAAAACGTCTATTTTTAGTCTCACAGAATTACTTAAAGTAATTCTAGCAAGTTTTAGCATATTGATTTTAAGTGTAAACAAACTGACAAAGGCTAATTGATTTGCCCAGGACCACACAGCACATAAAGGTTAGGAGTGAGATTAGAAACCAGTTTCTTAGCTTCTCGTCTAAAGCACTAGAATGCGGATCTCACACGTACGCAGTTCACAAGTGGTATTTGGGTTGCAGAGCTATCTCAAGCACACGACAGGGTTCTAGGAAAGTGTACGAATGTAACTGCTTTTTGTTTTTCTCTTTAGGTCTTCAGAGTAGAAATTCTCATTGGTACTTCTTATATGTAAAGTCTCAGATTTTGTTTCTTCCAGGTAAAATAGTGCCAAATGGAGAAACTCTAAATGGAAAATGAACCTTTTCTACGTATAGAATATTCTGGAATAAAAAGATTGCCGCCATTAACGCACAGTAATAATTTTGATAATGACCTGTATTAAGAAGGATCCAAATGTGTATACAGTGTGATTTTAATAATAAAGTCTCAAGTTTATTCTAGGCCCCAGTTCGGTATGGAGGACTAACACTTCATCCTTAAAGAAACCCAAAACTTCAGAGGAGTCACAGAGTACATCTACTTATGTCAGGTCTTTCAGGTGGGGATACTCCTTGTCCTAATCAGATTTCTTAGACTTGACATTCGTGTTCAGTCCCTCAACAAACATAATCATAAACCACAAGCTTAGAAATAAAACAAACTTGGAGAGTTTCTGCAGGTAAGGGAGCAGCGGACTCCTTTCTTCCTTTCAGCCATAGTCCAGAAATTCCAGGGAACTGATTCTGGTTAATCTGACGGTAGTGTGTTTTGAAGATGCCCAATTTAGTGATACACCTCTGGGAACTTGACTCCTAGTTTTGTTTTCTTCAAACTGAAGATATTGAACTAAATAAATTCTAAAATCCATTTGATCTCTAAATTCTAAATTCTTAAACCCCTCTAGAACAGCATTTATAATGATAAAATATTACTGGTGCACAGGGTCTTGGAGAAGATCTGGTTCAGTAGTTTTCAAATTCTGATCCAAAGAAATTCCTCAGAGGTCGCAGTAATTACGGGAGAAATGGAAGTTTAAATAAACTGCAACCCACGCCATCCAACCCATGGAATCCCTCTCAATGATGGAACTCCTGATTTTATCAGTTGTATATACTGTGCTTCTTTGCTTAAAATAAAAAGGCTTGTAACAAATAACCTAATCTAACACCCTACTTGCAGATGAACACACTAAGTTCCAGAAAATCTAAGTAGCATGCACAAAAGTACACAGCTGCCTGATGGCAGAATATGAACATTAGATCCGAACTGACAACTCTGTTTTCCTTAGAATTGTGTTTAAAGCAATTTAAACCTCATTTGATCAGCATGCTAACCTCACAAGCTATTGTTCTTTCCTAGAGTGTCGTTGTCTAGTGCTCAAAAATCTTGAGAAGAAAAGAACAACAAAGAGATCTGTACACTTAAAACTGCGCACTAGCTATCAAGAGGGGTGAAGTGAAGGATTTATTATTCTAAATTCTAAGAATTAATTTCAGTAGTTTCTCAACTGTTCATTTCAATTGACTGTATTATTAACAAGTGTTTAACATAGACTGCCAAACTACTTCAAGTCATTTACCCTGCTGCTGTAAATGTGTGGTCTTAAGAAAGAATTGGGAAACAGAAGAACCAATAAACTACAAAAACATTACATCTCTATAATACACTAAATTTGTTTATTCTTTTCCTTCCATCTTAAAAGGTCTTATGAAGATTGTCCCTTACTTTGAGGATGACAAACATTGTACCCAAATGTTTTAACATATGTATAAAGGTCAAGAAAGAAAGCAAAACTCAAGTTTGGTATTTTGTTTGTGAGTGGAAACTACATACATATTATGGTTTTCCTTACAGAAAACTAATTTAACATTTTAAAAAGACATAACCATGATTTTTACTTAATTCAGGAAGATTCTTAAAATTTGTTTCAAAATGTTCACATACACGCACACAAAGAAGGCTTTGAAATCTTTTGAAGCCTTAGGCAAATGAAACTAATATTCTATACAAGTATCCATTGCTTTCATTATTTTTTCTTTATAATCTTTTCTTTCATGTGAAATACTTTAAGCAGATACTCGGACATCTGGAGCACGTGTGTTTTTATTAGACTTCTGACCGTACACTAACAAAATGTCTGAAAATTAAAAAGATGTCTCTAGAAAATACATAAAACATGTCACTGTTTTAAAAACAGATTTTTATTTACCACCTTAAATCTTATTGTTATATTGAAAAAGTTATTATAAGATCATTTGAATTCACAAGTTTTCTCAGACAATATTTTTAAACTACATTTTTTAAATAACTTATGCTTGTTACCCTACACTGCCAAATCAGCTTTTGTTCTCGGGCTTAGCTTTGGCAAATTCTCTTGGTAGTTCTCATGTTCCCTAGACAACTAGCTAATGAAAAAATATATATTGAGGTTCATATGACAGAGAAGAGGCCAGCCTGAGAAATAAACTTCCATTTCTCACTTGGTCAGCAGTTATTCCTCTGGGATGGAAGAATCTGGCCTGATTAAAGCTGCTTCTACCTGCCCGGAGGCAGTTTATAATCCAATTTCTAATCTTCCACCAGGAACTTCACTGCTGTGAATAGTCAAAGACTCAGTGTAAAGAATCAGTTTGTCTCTGCAGGAGAAAAGCGTTTGCTCGAGTTTTGTAAAATTTCAGTTTGCCTTTGGAGTTTCCATAAGGGTCCTTTGGGATTGTGATCCAGTATGGAGCTGGTGTTATGCACACTGCTCAGTAGACCTGGCACTCAACTGAATTTGCTGAACTAGCAGTTTAAGAAAATATATTGCTATAAATCCAAGTGGATGTGTTCCTTAAAAGTCTCACACATACCAGGCAGCTGTTTCTCTCTTATATACACTAAATGTGAAAAAAGTTATGCTTCTTGGCTTGGTATCAGCTTCTGGATTGAAAGTGGATAAACTTGTCTTAAACAAACTATGCGAAATGTTTTTGTGAGGCTGGAGGCTCGCCGCTGGGGAAAATGTGCCTCTATCAGAGTCAGTCGGCCTGCAGCAGACACTTCCTAAGAATTCCTGGCTGTATCTGATGAGAATGGAGGTGGGGCGGGGCGGGAGGGTGGGGGGTGGGGGTGACGTGGGAGGGGAATCTTTCCAAGAAGCTATGAGTAATTTTCTTAACATTTTAGGCCAAAGAATATTTAAAGAAGAAAAAGGTTACACTGGGGCAGACTGACAAATGAGAAGAGTAAAGGCCTAACATTTCCTGGAAATCTTGTCAATTAAAAAGAAAACCATAAAAAACAAAAACAAATTAGTTACTGATCTTTCACTTATATGATAATTGCCATTATGGTTTAATAGAAAATTTTAACCAAAAAGTTTTAGTTCAAATAGTTGCTTAAAATAACATTTAAAAAGAGGAATAGCCCTGTGATATTTGCATGCTAAATACGAACTTTAATTTTTTTTTATACAAAATTCCACCTGAGTCATGAAAGTCTAGGAAGCAAATAGAAGGCTTTCCTCTTTCTCAAATATTAAAATGCTTTTTTTCCCTGCTTCTTGTGTAACTATAACTGTTTGGATTAAAATCTCAGAATTGGCTTCAATTCTCTGTTAAAAGGGAATGTATTATATCTCTGAGTTCGGAGGAAAAAAAAATCTCCATTTAAAGTAGAACAGAAAATGTTCTGGGCAATTCTATCCCATGTGTCCTTATTATGTCAGTCCTAATCCGTCTCCTATGGATTAATCAAATTCTCAATGTTTTTTTCCAGAAAATATCCTAGGAAGTTTTGCTATTCAGAAAAAAGAAATGCAAAATAAAGATACTCAAAATTCCTCAGAGAATCTTTTACCATCTTAGCCAAGATCTTTACTCCTAAAAATGCTTTCAGTCTGACTTAATTTTTTATTGTTCTTATTATTCAGGGGATACAATCATTCATTTCTGGTGTTTCTTTACTTTACATGCTTCCATAAGAATATTTACTACACTCTAGGGCAATGTGTCCTGTGGTATCAGTAATTTGTGGTAGAGAATGTGCGTCAGAATAGAATAGAGACAAATTAATAAAACTTCATTTTCTGCCATGAGACTCAAGAAGTTGGAAGAAATTAAATCTGAAGACAGATAATAATGAACTTCTAAGTAAAAAGATAAACATTTAAAAAAACAGTTGGAGAAATAAAATCATATTGCTGTTTGGTGGATAGAGTGGAATAATCTCCTATAACATCTTTATCATCTTAATCAATCAACAATAATTTTTTATGTGACTATATTTGTGCACTTTTTTCTCAAACATATTTTCTAAAGTTGTATCATAGTATGTGTGTGTGTATTTGAAGTTTTTATTTTTCATTTTTTCCATTGAATAAATGTGCCACAATTTACTTACCCAGTTTCCTATTTCTGGATATTTGGGTTGCTTCCAAATCTCAAATTGATGAAATAAAATTTTGCTGTGAATTTCATGCTTATAAGATGGTTATAAGTAGAATTCTTGAGCCAGTAAGTATGCTTATTTGCACATTTTAAAATACTTATTTAAAAGCCAAATTGCTTTCCAAGGGTTGTGCTGGTCTGTTGCTAATAATCTAAGAGAATACTAATATAGCTGATACTCAAACCCTTTTTTAGTATTTTTAACCTTATAGATAATGAAATAAACAATACAGTGCATGCGATATCATTCTATTGCGTTACACTTGTTATTCACACTCAAGTCCATATTTCCAAAGGACTCCATGAAAGTGCATTTTTTTGTTTATGGTCTTGAGGGCACTGAACCACTCCAAATATTTAGTATTTTTAAAAATTTTGTTTGTCATATTGAAAGTTTAAGGAAATGTGACACCACTAAATTTTGATTGGGGGAGAAGATAGAAATATTTGAAATAATGGGCAATGTCGAGTTAGTTTATATGAGTTCCTCAGGGACAGCTTATTCTCAGCCACTTAGGCATATTTATATAATATATTCAATGTAGATTATAATTAATGTATTTACTCATTTCTAGATAGGTAAAATGAAAGTATAAAGTCTAACTTAGCTAAGTCCACTACTCAAAGGCTCAATATTCATGCTTAACTTCCTGGCATTTCATGTTGTACATTACTTCACTAAAAATTCCATTTCCATTGCAAATACTATGTATAAAAACTAAGGATATAGAAATAGCAGTTACAAGCTACATTCAAGTATTCATTTGTTTACATATTAATCAGTTATTTATATTTGCTTTCAATTTAACATTGAAAATAAACCTTTGGTGTAGCTAGAATAGTCTCTTTTATTTCCTGGTCTCACTAAGGAGGCCATACACACTTTGATCCTTTTTCTGTGAGTGTTTTGTTTTGTTGTTGTTGTTTTAGGATGGATTATAACTAGCAAGGCTGTGCTCTCTCCTATAGAAATCTGACTTAACCCAACTCTCTCTTGATCTTCTCTCTGAAAATTCCTTTCCATAGCTCATTTTCAAGGATTTACTGGCTCAACGGCTTTTGAGTAACCAATGTTTGTCTTTCAAGATACCCCAGCAGCCCTTCCATATTTATCTAGTCCATCTGTTTTCTATTCCAGTTCCTTCAAAGCTCCTTTTTACTTGTCAACCCTAATCACTCCTCTGCCACTATCCCCTCCCTAATCTTAGTTTATCTGGGCTTCCCAAGAGACAACTGCCATGTAAATCATGTGGCAGGGTTGTACCCTTCTCTGTGAAGTGGTCACAACATTATTTGTAAGCCTATTTTACAATAAATGATTTTTATATTTTCTATGAAGTGGGAAAGAAAGGTGACAACACAATCCAAAATGTTTCTAAAGAAAGCACTTTCACCATAGTAGACAACTGAATTTCTTAAGATCCTAGCCAACACCAACAACCGATATCTTACTGGTACTTTGGCTTTTTGCTTTCTAATTACAGATTATGAGAGTAAAGACATCATTTTTGTTTCTCACCAATCTCTTCTTAGAGAAAATAACAGACACAGGGTATACTCAGAATCGAAATGTAAATGTTAAGACATTATGTCACTATTTACCAGATGAGTAAAAATAACACATTTTTATGTGGTAAACCACTTAATTAGGACTGTATAATTCTACATTATTTGCTCTTTTTTTCTTTCTTAAAAGAAGCCAAACATTTCTAGAACAAACATTTTCCCTGTGTCGATTGGATTTCGAGTGCCAACAAAGTTCTGTTACTTTTCTTTAAAGCACATTTATTTTTAGACCTTTCAATCCCCTATTGCAAACAGATGTGCTCTTTTTTTCTCTTCTCGTGGAAGAAAATACATAACCAAGGTTACAATTCCCTTTAAATACTTGTATAAAAGAGAAAAAAAGAAAGAAGGAAAAACAATAGGAGTTTTATTTCAGAATTCTGCTCTGTGCCAAACACCCAATCTGTAAAACATTTTCCCGTGTTGCTTTGGGGATGCGGAAAGACATCTGTGTGTGAGGCATCAAACTGTTCTTTTGAAACGCTATCACAGCTCATAGAACTTTGATCTGTTGAGTGATAAACACAGTTTTCTGAAGCTGCTTTTTTAAAGGCAGAAATATTGAAAGTCTAAATCCTGACACCTTAAAACAAACTTTTATCTAGACAAAAACAATAATAATAGCTAATAGTTTTGGAGCTTAACAGTATTTCAGACCCTGAGGAAACTACTACACGTACATGATCTCAATTAATATTTACCTTTGGAGATCAATGCCAATATCATTTGCATGTTTTAGATGAGAAAATGAAGAAGCAAATGTTTGCCTTTTGTACAAATAACTCGGCTAATTAGAGTTACAACCTGTATGCAGTTCTGTCTCTCAGTCCTCTCTTTTAAAATGAGCTGTCTTCCTTAACTGAAGTACACATTGGATTGAAAAGATTAGATTAAGCAATAAACTTTCTTTTAGGGTAAACTGGAGAATCAGAAAGAGAAAGAGAAAGATTGACATCTATCTACAGCATCTGCAGAGACTCAGGGACTACCTTATACATAACATTTACTTAGAAAAAGCTTTTCTATTGAGCCGAAACAATGGGAAAACAGACATCTCTTGGCATCCATTCAATATTCATTTACCATATATAGAGAGAGGTCTTCTTATCATGTGAATTCAATAGCATAAAATGGTCTATCATCCAACAATTCCTTTCTTCAGGCTTGGCACAAGGTTATAAAAGGTTGTTCTTTAATATTCCGGCAACAGGTATTACCTCACATTTAAATCAGGCTTCCCTCTCCAAGACCTCTGAGACTTTTACACACATTGTCTCGTTTACCTTCCAACAACTTTATGTAGCAAAGAATGAATGTCACCTTCTCAGGCTTCATTCAGTACCCGTCAGTAGGTTTGCATTTTCGTATTCCTACTTAATCTTCCATACACCTTCGTAGAAACTAAAATAAAAATTGCAGGATCCCAGTTCTGGGTCCCCCAGTAATCTTGGTCAACTTGGGCTGTCACTTCGCTACTCTTGGCTGAAGTTCCTTCCATCTGGTTTGAAATGAGGGTATCAGGCTAGGTAAGCTCCCATTTCCAGCTCCAACATTCCAGAATTCTAAGCTAGTAAAATATTTTGTAGTAGTCTGTGGAAGAATTATCTTCAAGTCAGAAGAACTTATGGGTTCTAGTTCCCTCTTCTGCTGCTATTATATCATTTCCATTTGCATTTCTCTACTAACCAGAACTTTTTTTATCACACAGCAAGGTTCTCTGAAGTCACTGACAAGACTGCAGCTTAGGTAGTAAATACTGGAGAAGAGAAAGGCAAAATGGGTAAAACTAAGAAAAGAAAGGAGAGTTGTTAAGGAGGAGAAGAGGGGAAACGGAGTGTAGAAGGAGCAAAGAAGAGAGGAGGAGACAAACAGAAAAAGAGGAGGAGGGGGGAAGAGAAAAAGCAAGATCTAGGAGGGTAGGAAAGACTAGAAAAAAACTAAAACTATTTGTATTCTTTCTCTATCATTATCATTATAATAATGCCATTGTTACATTGGAAAGGTCACAGTCAATTTAATAGAAAAAGCATGGGGATTTTTCTGTTTTCTACACTTGGGTTAAAATTCTGACTCTTTCACTGGCGAGCATTGTTATTCGATGTCCCTAGGCATATTGCTTAATCTCATTCAGACTCAGTTTATTTTTATTAATAATTACGAACAAAGGAAAACATCTCCCCTCCAAAGTTTCTATAATTTACAATATAAATCACCTACCATACAAAATATTATGATTTATAATATAAGTGATATGTGGCAATCATTTTCCATCTACCAGTATTTACATTAATTGCATGTCATAAAGAACATACAAGTGTGCTTTATATGTTATAGAATATCATCGGTCCTTCTATCCCTGTCTGTTTCATATGCCAGCTATTAGTTTCTACTGTAATATGTGTGAGTGCTAAGGGGAATGGACCTCATATTTGGGAGACATTGCTCCCTGTTCACTGGTATCACTCCTCAGCAGCAGATGAAGTAATAGATGAAGACAATATAAGGCACAATGGAGAACCTGTTGACTTTGTCCTTTCTATTAGGACTTTTTATGTCTCTGCACATACAAAATATTGAATGTTTTTTTAAAGCCACAATCTTAGGATAATTTGATAACTCAATGGCCTTGTGTTTACTAACTAGCTCATCTGTGAGAAAGATATTCCGACTTTAATTAACCCCTACAACTACTCTGTGTGTTCTAATAGAAGAAGATATGCATAAGAAAAACAGGCATTTCCAGCTCAGATCTCCAGAGAGGCCCTGAGACCTAGTGCAAGATAAACTGCTCTGTCAGGTTGCATTCTTAAACAAAGAATATAAATGACTGCTAAGAAAAGTGAAGCATCCTGTTCAGAATTGGTATGTAAAAGCTCTTCACATACTGAGCTACTACACTTGTTGTTTTTTTCTGGATTTTCTTATTATTTCTCATTCAACTGGCAAAAATCATTGAGCTAAGTGAAAGTCTAAACATATCACTAGGGAAAAGAAAAGGTTATGACAATACATGACCATTGCTCTCAAGAAACTCGCTTTGTGCTTAAAAGCCTTCAAGAGATTTAATTCTTTCGTCAATTGTATAACAGTTGACACCATTTAATTTTGTAACTATTGTGTCAGTCCTAAGATTTCTTATAGGCCCACTTGGTTCACATCACCACAGCAGAGGCCAAGAAATAGTCTAGCACAGCACTGTCTAATAGAAGTAGTATAGAACAACAGAAAAATGACATGTATAATTTAAAACTTTTCCAGTAACCATGAAAAAAGGTAACAGAAAAGTAAAATCAATATTTTTGTATTTCATTTAACCTAACACGTTTAAAATATTATTTCAACATGTAATCAATATAAAATGTATTAATGAATATTTACATTTTGGTTTGCATTCAATCTCCAAAATCCAATGAGTATTTTATACTTTCATCATATCTCCTTTTACAGTAGCCACATTTCAAGTGCTCAGTAGATACGTGGTGACTGACCAGTGGCTAGCGTATTGACACCACAGTTTAAACAATTCCTCTGAGTTGCCAAGTTACTTATTCATTTCAATTATGTATCTATACTCAATTGGTCTCCCTCTGCATTTACCTTTACACTCAAAACTCCATTATTTTATGGAGCAGAGAAGTATGTGCCCAAGTGTCTTGCTATGAGAGATAACAAGGTAGGCCTCAGTCCTCCTGAATTTAAGTTCAATGTTTTAACTTGTCAGTGCCATGGTTTGTTATGCCTTACTAACTATTTAGAAAAGTTTAACATTGTGGGTAAAAGAGCCATAATGGCAACATAAAATTATAGTCATGGACAGGAAAGTCATGAGTACTGTAAGCCACTGAAAGAACACCCAGAGTTTAGGAAAGCTGAAGATGTAATTGTTGTGCTCATGGCAGTACTTAACAGGGTAGTGGCTCTATCATTACCTTTTTTCAAGACCACCAATGGTGGCACTCTCACTTTTATATTCTGCTTTAACAAGAATGTGAAATGGGCAACAGAGTCCTCAGTTAAAATGTATTGCCATAATTGATTATGAGGTAGACTACCCATGTAAATTTTAATCCTGTTTCTTTCACTAGTAATGGTCTTCCTTGGGATTCCTTATAGGCCCACTCAGTTTGAGTAGCTAAAGTAGATGTCATAGCTAAGAATAGTGGCAATGTAGCATTTGAACATTGATAATGTCACCTTTTTTCAAGAAATGTAAAGGGTCTGAGACTTTGCTCTCAAGCTATTAAGTCAGTTTGCCATAGTTTCATAGATGATAGTAGACTGACTATATGAGACTCCTAGGCCACAGACAAAGGACTTTGTTACACTATTATGAATTCTCATCAGTTCCCTTTGCCTCCTAAGATGTAATAATGTCCAAGGGGATACTGCGCACACAGTGAGTACACATTATATCTGTAGAAGCTCAAGTTCCCACAAGTCTGTTAGTAAACTTGCCCCACCTTTTCCTTGGAAGGAGATAAGATCTTTATTATCCTGGGCAGGTAGCAAAGCTTTCCTATTTTCCAAGGGAGATACTTTATCGTCCAAGACTGTTTGTCGTACAAACAGCCTTGAAAAAGCAAGCTAGAAACAAGAGCTATCAATATCATCCTTCAGAAAATGTGCAGAAGTAAGAGCTATCCATTGAGAAATGTCCCACAACAGTCATATATTAAAATTCCCTCATGGCCTTTTATTATCTGCTAGATAAACTCTTTCTTCTCTCATTTACTAATCAATATTTATTTATTGCTTCTTAGGTGCTATTACATTTGAATGATTATCCAATATTTGCAAAAACTAAGATCTAATATATATGACAGATTCAAAAATTACTCAAGGTAAAAATTAAAGAAAAATTCTGGTTATTCCCACTATTAAGAGTTTTGACTAATTAATAAATCTTGTTATAAAATCTTAGTTTTCCCAAGTCAGACAATCAGAAGATCTGGGTCTTTTGAGAGCCCAGGTTTTATTTATTATTATGTTTTCTTACAATGTGCCCTGTTTTGGGGTTCAGAAAATATGGTTTTAGAAAAATATTTAATCTCTGGTTTTCATGTAAGTCATTTACATTCTTTTTTCTCTGATAGTAAATAATAACAGAAACACTAATTTAAAGTGGCTTTTGATATATAATATATCATAAAACATCTAGGTCATACAAAGTCATATTGAAACCTTCTTATAGATGTAGATTATATCATATTTAAACATATAAGCAGCTATTTTATGAACTACTAGTACTCTTATAATTCTGTACAGAAGCTACAATTTTTAAACAGCTGAACTACATAATTTAGGATAGCAAAGGAAGTTGGAAACCACATCCAATTTAAGCTTTCAGGAGAATATAGGTCAGCTGGAGTTCATTCTCCAAAATGGGATCAGAAAGAAGAAGTTCGAGAATTATTGCCCAACTAACATCCACTTTGGAAGAGAAGTAAACTTGTGCTGTACTCTGTGATTTGTGGAGACCTCTCATGGACCCAGGGTTGGCTTACTTTTCAGCCAATCATAAAGAAGACTTGAGAGTAGATTGTCATATGGAAGAGTGTTACCACTGGATGAATCACAGCCCATTTCCTGCAACTCCTTGCTGTTTTTGATGACTTAGTCATCAAAATTTTGACTCTTGTAGGAATCTGTTCTCAAAGCTTACTGTAATTGCACTTCCATGGTAGATTGATAATTTTCTGCTCTAACTCAGAATAATCAATCAGCATTTTAAAAGTCACTACTGGCGACCATATGGTGTATACTAAAATACATTGGATGAAAGCTTTCTAGGCTCCAGTCTTAGTTTTGCAACTCGTTAGCTTGGGCAAGTCACTGAAGCTGTCTAGTTTCCTCACCTATAAAATAACAGGAGGAGGAAAGAGGCAATGATTCAGTGACTTCTAAAGTCCTTTCCAGTCTTACCTTTGTATACGTATATCTCATTTAAGTCCTATCCTTGTAAACTGTGTATTGGAAGAACATACTTAAATACCTTTCAACTTCTGCTTTTGTTACTTCGTAAGTTGCTTAGTGTCCCATTTATAAAACATCATGTGCACAGAAGAAATGCGTGTGCCTACTTGTCAGCATTGGTATCTTGGCAGTGACACTTAGGTCACACAACTAAGTATACTTTTTGGGGGTGACTCAAGCTATTAGGGTCATCCTCCTGAGTGAATGTCATATAGTAATACAAAGCACGAGGCAGATATTGTCAGTTTTACCAGAAGGTAAAGGAAAAATATAATCATCTTCCAGTCCAGTCATTCTGAATCTTCTCACAGCATCAAAGGGAATCACAGAGATAGATTTTCCCCCTTCACAGTGTGGGATATCTCAGTCAGATGAATAATACACATACTTGCAAGCAACACAATTTCAAAAGAATCTGAAATTTATAAAGCAGCTTTACTGGTGGGAAGAGTAAAGGCTTAGAATACTCTTTCAGTTTGAAAAGAGGCTCTGTGTCACCCTATCAGGTCACACAAACCATCTGATCAACTGACACTTGATGAAAGCATTTATTAAAGTCAGAATAGGAAAATATCAGTTTGAGGAATGAAAAGGGATACAGGATTTATTTTTAAACCTCTGGGAACAGAAAAAGAGTTAGAAAATGTCTATTTCTAGAGTAAAATGCAATATGAAATTTGATTTTGATGGAATAGGAGAAACATGTTCTAAAATTGTAGGGCTTTTTTTTTCTTTCTTTTTTTTTTCTTTGAATCTTAAAACACCCACTTTTAGGAAAATGGATTGGATGTACTTTTTTCCATTCCTCCAACTAAGTACAACTAAAAACCCCGGGCATTATATTAATATATAAAACAAATATAAGAAGACACTGAAAAGTGGAGAGAAGAAAGCTGACTGCCTGACCTGAAGACCCAAGGAATGACAGGGAGGTAAGTTCCTTGAATTTGTTCTTGTTGTTGTTTGTCAAGATATTCCAGAGGTGGAGCTGAAGGAGCTGGCAATCCAGAAACACCAATAAATACAAACAAATAAAGGCCCAGCGAAAGCATACTATCTCTAGCCAAAGGACAGGGGATAAGGCAGACTAGCAAAATGGAGAACTCTTAGATGATAACTGCTCTATTTTATCCAAACAACACAGAAAAATGTATGCCCTTACTCCTACCTTTACCCGCGAAGAGTGAGTGGGAGACCTAGACTCCATTCTCTCCCAAGGTATATAATATAATGAGGTCTCCCTACAACCCCACCAGGGTCATGTCAGAGAAAGTTAAGTAGGGCCCTGGGACTTTTATGCCCTTCACCAGTGTTAGTCAGGCCAGCCCCATGTCGGTGTAAGTGGAAACCATATTGGCATATTGGGAGCCTGGGCTTCCACATAAGCCAACAGTAATGAAGTGTTCCTCCCATTACTCACTGGGGTGGAGTCAGAGGAAGCCAGTGGAGAGTCAAGACTTGCCCTAACACCCATCACTGTGTTATCAATGAAGAGTACATGGGGGGGCTAAAATTGCCAGCTCCTCTAGCAGTAATGAGGTTCCCCCATGTCTCAAGCAACAATGGAGACCAAGTGGGAAATGTGGACTTCTGCATCTACCTGGCAGAAAAGGGACAGACACTGGATCAGTGTAAGAGAAATCCAGCTAAAACAGAAGGTTAAAATAAGATCCAGTTTTATAACGTAAGATTAACAAGATCCAGTCTTATAACAAATTATAAGACCAATCAAATTTCCACAATTCAATTTTTTAAAAATCACGCATGCCAAAAGCCAGAAAGTTCTCAAACCAAATAAAATATTATAATCAATACATGCCAACACCAAATAACAGAAATGTTAGAATTGTCTGACAAAAATTTTTATATCAACCAATAAAAATGCTTTAACCAGCAATTATGAACATGCTTAAAGCACATGAAAAAATAGAAAATATCAGCAAAGAAATAGAAAGTCTCAATAAAGACAAAGAAGAAGTAAAGAACAAAATTAAAATTTATAACTGAAAAAGGCAACAAAATATTCAGTAGAAGGATTCAACTTCTACTTCTCAGCAGAGTGGAAGAGCAAAGGAAAGAAATAGTGAGGGAGACTATATAGACCAATGGAAATTACTCAATCTAACCAAGAAAGGGAAGACGGAAAGAAAAAAACTGAGCCTCAGTGATCTATGGGACCATAATAAATTATCTAACATTTGTATTTTTAGAGTTTTTAAAAAAGAAAACAAAAAAGGTGGGGCTGAAAAAGTACTAGATTAAATGATGTCTGAAAATGTATCAAATTTGACAAGAGATAGAAGCCTACATATTCAAAAAGTTGAGCGAACACCAAATAAAAATGTCTCAGATATCCACACCAAGATGTATCAGAATTAATTTTCTCAAAACTAAAGACAAAGTAAAAAATTGTGAAAGCAGTCAGAAAGAAACAACATTATATTTAAAAGGAAAAAATCAATTCCAATGACATGAGATTCCTTATCAGATTCCTTATCACATATCATGGAGGCCAAACAGGAAGTGTCCTAATATTATTCAGGTGCTACAAGAAAAGTAATAACATTCCATAATTCTATATCAGATGAAAATATCCATCAGAAACAAAGGGGTGATCTCTCAGATGAAGGAAAATTGAAGGAATTTGTCACCGACAGACTTACACCAAAAGTATGGTGAAAGTCAGTTTTCTAAACAGAATGGAAACAGTAGAAGGAACTTTCAAACATTAAGAGGAAAGAAATATAGTAAGCAAAAATATGAGTAAATACAATAGGCTCTCCTTCTCTTGAGTTTTCTAAATTAAAAATGATGATTGAAGAAAAAATTGTAACACTGTCTAATGTGTTTCTAAATGTATATAGAGGAAGTATTTAAGACAAATATATATATACATATTTTAAATCAAATTTGGATGTTTTATTTTTATTTTTTTAAAATCGTTTTTATTGATAGACTTTTTGGGGTGACATCTGTTAGCAAGAATTACATAGGTTTCATGCATACAATTCCACAGTGCATTGTCAACTTATATAATAATTTCACCATCTATTGTGACTTCTCTTTCCATCACCCTATATCTAGCTTCCCCTCCCTCCTATCCCACCCCTCCCCTTTCTCCCCTTCCTCTCCCCCTCGTCCCCAAATAACATTAAACTATTGATTGGGTCCATGGGTTAGACAAATATATTATAAATGAGGAAGAGTAAAAAAGACATAAAGGGTGGTAAGTTTCTATCTTTCACTGGAATTAGCAACAATGACAACACCAGCAAACTAAGTTATCTATATAACATGTAATACTCAGAGCAAGCACTAAAATACCTATCCAAAGAGTTGCTCTGAAAAACATTATTGAGAAATCAAAATAAAATTACAAAATATAATCAGCTAACCCACAGGAAGGTAGGAAAAAGGAAATAGAGGAACAAAAACAGAAAACACAAAATATAAAATAGCAGACTTCAGCCCTAACGTATCAGTAATTATATTGAATGTAAATGGTCTAAAGACACTAATTAAAAGACAGGAATTGACACAGTAGATTTAAGAACATGACATGACCCATCTATACACTTTCTACAAAAAACTCATTTCAAATATAACAACATAGCCAGGTTCAAAGTAAACAAATGGAAAATTAATAAGAAAGAAAGCTGTATTATTATCAAATGAAATAGACTTCAAAGCAAAGAAAGTTATGAGAGGCAAAGTAGGATATAATATAATGATAAAGAACACAGAGTAATCCTAAATATGTCTGCACTAAACAAAAGAGCTAAAAAAAAAATGTGAATCAAAACTGATAAAACTGAAAGGAGAAATAAACAAATCCATAATTATAGTTGGAGATGTTAACACTCCTCTCTCAACAACTGATGGAACAACTAGAGAGAAAATCAGCAGAGATATAGAACTCAGCAATACCATCAACCAACAGAGTCTAATTGACATTTATGGAACACTCCATCCAAAAACATTACAATGCATATTATTTTCAAGTGCTCATGGAATAAATACCAAGATAAACCTTCTCCTAACCCATGAAAGAAATCTTAAAGAATTTAAAAGACTTGAAATCATATACATGTGTTCTCTAAATGCAATGGAATCAAGCTAGCTATCAATAACAGAAAAATTTTCAAATACCTGAAAACTAAATAACACATTTTTAAATAATCCATGAGTCAAAGAAGAAATCTTAAAGAACATCATAATAATACATTAGACTGAATAAAAATGAAAATACAACATGTAAAATTTATACAACTAAAATAGTGCTGAGAAAAAAGTTTATAGCATGCAATACATGCATCAGAAAAAGAAAAATATCTCAAATCAATCATGTAAGTTCCCCATCTCAACATCCTAGAAAAGAACAGCAAAATAAATCCAAAGCAAGCAGAAGGAAGGAAACAATAAAAATAAGAGCAGAAATAAATGAAACCGAAAACAGAAAATAACAGTAGAAAAATCAATAAGCAAAGAGTTGGTCCTTGGAAAAGATCAAAAAAGAAAATGACAAACCTCTAGCAAGACTGATAAAGAAAAAACGAGAGAAGACAGAAATTACCAATATCAAGATTGAAACAGAAATAGTACGGTGGGCCCTGTAGACATCAAAGAAAAGTAAGGGAATCCCACAAAAACTCTATACACATAAATTTGACAACTTAGGTGAAATAAATCAGTTCCTCAGAAAAGACAAACTACTACAACTCTGCAGTGTGAAATAGATCATTTGCATAAATCCTCAAAAGAGCTGGGCCTTACCTTATTTTTATTATATGATTACTCAAGTAAATGACAGATCATTTATGGAAGTACTGGGGGAATCACTACCATGCATTTATTCTATGATGTTGTAAGGCCCTTTCTCATTGGAAACGGATCCCTCTTTCAATCAATGGATTTTGAGTCTAACCCCTGAATCAGATGTGGAAAATGAGTAAGGGATTATGACTGCTCATTTGGTCTTGATTATATATTAAGCCACATCCCTGTTGGCTATGCATCTGCCTTTCTCCTATAAGAGTATGATATATCAGCTCTTTTTAATAGATCTTTGTAACTCAAATGCTTCTGTCTGACAGAATGATCACGCTACTCATTACAGTAATTATGTTTAATTCACTTTTGGTAGTTAAATGCTGTTTGTTACCTGGTCTCTGCTACTTCAGTATACTATCATTCTCATTGCTGTTAAGAAGTTTAGATCTGGAAGCATGCTTCCTCTAAAGTCTAACCTACAAAGCATAGCCACCAATGACCTACTCAATTATACTAATCCCCCTCTGTACACATGCACACACACAGGGTATTTATTAGTATGTTGTTAAATACAGTTTCCTATGGATCCTCCAAAAAAAAAATTATCAGGAGAAATTGGTGAGGAAGAACAGAAACTAGAATAATGCAGGGGAGGAACCTTTCAATGATTTCAGCTCCTGATTTCCATAGGGAGCTCTGGAGCATGAATGGTACCTCATTGTTTCATCTTGATGCACAAGAGCAGAGCATTCTTTAACTTTTGCATTAGTCAGCTCTGACTGTAAACTTCCTCTGGGAAGGGTGCCATATGTCCCAGGAAACCCAGGGTCAGATAGCTTCTGTTGGCCAAAAGTAATTCTCCAGAGAAGGCTGAAGATCTCTAAGTCATTATCAGCCAACACTTGTAGTAACTGTAATATGGGTTCACCAACCCAGCAATTCTAGGCTGGGTACTAACTGTGTTTATAACAATTCAGAGAAGGGGAAATACTCCAAGAGAGTTGTGTTGGTGAGACAAAACTGCATAATAGCTTGGATATAATAAATTGTTAGTTATTTAGAAGCTGAAATGGAAAGGTAATATGTTAAACGAAGGCAGAATTGATTCTATTATAGAATTACTGGGACGAAAAGAACTTAAAAATCCAGATATGATCTATCCAGATATTATATCTTCCTTTTCTAGTTTCAATTTTATTTTTCTTTTGAATTAAAATATACATTCACATTCAAAATTTTAAATGTACCAAGGGGTATGCAACAAAAGAAATCGCATCCCTGTATTTATTCATCTGTCATCTAGTTTTTCTAAACAGAGGCAAGTTTATTTCAAAAGTAGTCTTTGTACAAACATATAATTATTTTCTTTTTTTCTCCTTATTTACATAATTGAAAATATATCTGTGAGAACAATCCATATTAATACATAAAACTTTCTCACTCTTTTTTTTTACAGCTTCATAGTGTTTTTATATGATTGCATCATTTCATTTAGCCAGTTCTCTATTGATTAATATTTAGGTTGTTTTCTAATAATTTTTTATTACACATAAAAACAGAAATATCTATGCATCTAGCTATCTATGATTTTATACATTTATGAGTATCACTACAGGATAAACTCAAATAAGTAGAACACTAACTAAAATATTATTTCAGTTAGCTTAGACTAAATTATGCCATAATAAGAACCGATGTTAGATTCTTAGTACCTTACAGCTATATATGTTTATCTGTCATTCATTTTTCATTTCCATGGCAGGATGCTCTGGCTCTTTTCTACAGCATCTTGATTCTAGGACCTGGGCTGAAGGAGACTTTGCAGCACATACTACGGTTTTGGTAGAAGGAAAAGAGGACATGATTAACCATGTAAGAGTTCTTAAAGTCTGCTTGGAAACAATGCTTGTCACTGCTATTCACAGTTCATTGTGAAAGTCACACGGTGGATCCGGACATCAATGAATATGGGTGTACAAGTTTCTCTTCACAGGGAAGGGGGAAAACATTTAGAATACCAGCACAATTCACAGGTACATATATTTATAAACTTGTTAGATGCCAAATTGTTATCTCTAAAAGTATTACCAGTTTAAACTCTTAAAAAACATGTGTGTGATTCCCTCATTTCATATCTGATACATTACATCTGACTCTTTAATCTTGGTCATCTGAACAGTGAAATATATTTTGATATAAGCTTAAGTTGAATTTCTCTTATCATGAATAAAATTCAGACTATATTCATATTTGAATATGTCAGCATTAAAATATTTAGGTATCTTCTTTTATTAACAATCTTCTTATTCTTTCATTTGGACACTAAATTTCTATTCATTCAGCTTAGATCATTAATTTTCTGTTATCAAGTCAGCTTGTGCACCCAATTTTTCCCCCACACACTGATAGCTGATACATATGTCCCTTACAGTTGACTAGCATCTTTATTCTTTGTATTTTTATAACAGGTTTTTTAAAAATAAAACACAGTACTTTTTATATTTTTCTTCTGGATATGATTTTGTTGTGTTTATCCCAATCTAATCTTTTCTGATTTTTTTTTTCATCTTTTAAAATAACTTTTCTTCTTAAAAAAATAATTTTCTAGGAAATACTGAAAATCCATCCAGGAAAATGAAAATAATCTCCTATCTATTCATTCAAAGATGATCATTTATTTTGAATATTAATTCTATCACCTTTCCTGTTAGTCAGATCACATAGCTTTGAGTCATATGGGAATTTGATAAATAAGCTTCCTAAGACTTTATTCATACCATCAAAAAAAAATTATAGTATCAGGCAGGTTTCCAATTTTTTCTATTGGCTTCTCACTTGGCAGTTATCAAGCAATTGAATACAGATTAAAATGCAATATGTGTTTCCTACAAACTTTTCATTCTGTAGTGGTGTGTCTCATTCCTTGGGGTTTGGCAAGTGATTAAGAACTGTAGGTCTGGGCTTGAAGTGGCACAAATTTGTGTGAAAGATTGAGTTATTTGGACTAACTCTGGAGCAGACAAATTTTTTCAGAGGCAAAGAAGAAAACCAAACAACAATCCATTATATAAAGTCAAAGTCTCTAAACAGAAAAGATTATCTATGAATACAAATTGTATAAGGTCCAGAGATGAGAATCAAGGTTGGCAGTGGAGAATTCTTGAGTTCGGGGTTTTTTCAAAGAAAGATCAAAGTAACTATTGTTTAGAGCAGCAGTTCTCAACCTGTGGGTCATGACCCCTTTGGGGGTCGAACGACCCTTTCACAGGGGTCGTCTAAGACCATCGGAAAACACATATTTCCGATGGTCTTAGGAACCGAGACACCACTCCTCTATCCGTCTCCAGGTGGGTCCGCCCACATGCAGATACGCCCCCATACGAGTACCCGACATCATCACCCCAACCCCATCACATACACCCCATACAAATACAGGTGTATGTGACACGGTTGGCACCATAATGTACTTATGTGCACCAGTCACACATGTGTAGAGAGCAGCTACCAATAATTTTATGGTTGGGGGTCACCACAACATGAGGAACTGTATTAAAGAGTCCCGGCATTAGGAAGGTTGAGAACCACTGGTTTAGAGGGTAGGGAAATTTCAAAATGTGATCAATTGCCTTAAATATTTAACTTGCCCTTATAGGCCTGGGAGAATGTGCCTAGGGCACACAGGATATTGGACTATCCTAAGAGTCACCTGACCACCTTCTGTGTCTTGTAGTCCTTAGATCTACCAGGTGGTTCATAAGGAGTTTTACACTTAGGGTTATAAACAGAAAATTGAAAAATAATAGTGTAGTGTTCTGGAATGGGTCCTGAAAAAGCTACTGGTTGTTCCATTAATTCTTATCTAACAATAGTATAATAATTCTGGTGGGGTTCAAGAAACCCGAGTAGCAGAAACTTTAAAAGTAGTATCCTGGTGCCTGAATATCCATGTCTGATATTCAGAATTCAATCAGAAGACTTTTACATGGGGAAACTCACATAATTAAGTCTAAAAACAGACAGATATGATTAAAAGATCCTTTTGGTCCCTGAAGCTAGTCATTTTTTTTTTTTCTGCCTATCATCTTAATCTTCCTTTCTTTTTCAATTGCTCAGTTGAAAATTCTGTAAATAAGTGGTTTAGGTTAAATGCAACCTCACCGTGCAATTTGTTTTCTGTCATGACCTATGACATTGAAAACTATTTTCCTTGTACCTGTTTCTAAGATAGTTGTCTTGTAATTTTGAAAAATGCCCTATGCTTGTCCTTGTAAGAATAAAGACCAGGTGGCAGTTTTTCTAATAAGAGTCCCTCTTTGTATCATCTTCACAATTCAGAGGATTATGGAGACAGGTGATTGACAGAAGAGAAATAGAGCATATAAAAATGTTTATTTTATGAAACATAACCATTGATGAGGTCTTAATCTAGGCTTTGAATGGGGATAGTAAAGAAGACATTTAGGAATTGAAGAAAAGCAAACCTGACAAGATTTGGAAACTGATTGGCTCTGAAAGGATGAGAGGAAGATACAAGGAGAGGGAGAAGTCAAAGATGATTAAGATTTTGAGTACAGTGAAAGCATTGAAATAATAATTGCTTGTTTATTTTCTGAAACCAGTGAAAACTTTGAAAAAATGAGCAAAATGTTTTGATAAACATCATTGTTGTAACTCAAAAACCATGATAACTAAGCAAACTGGATTTCAAATTTACCAAACTAGTATTACTGAAAATAGTGTGAAAAATGTCCTATTGTAATTTCTAATAAAACCATCTTACATTTGTGATATGGTGATGCTGACGACCAAAGGAAATTAATCATCTGAATTTCTCTGTCTGTTTTCAAACAAAGAACCATACCTTAATAAAGAGGTGGCAAACTACAAACTGTTTACCAAACCTGGCCTACTTCATGCTTTGGAACAATTTGTGTGCTAAAAATGATTTTTAAATTTTTAAATGATTGAAAAAAATCAAAAGAAAAATATTCTGTGATGTGAAAATTATATAAATTTTACTTTTTAGTGTTTATAATTAAATTTTTATTGGAACACAGTTCCTTCTCTGGCTTCTTTCAATTTATAGAGGCAGTTTTGTAGCTTCAAAAGAGACCATATGGCCAGAAAGTTTAAAATAATTTTTATCTGCACTTTTAAATAAAACATTTGCCTACCTCTGCCTTAATGTCAGCTATAAATTTAAAGTTAATAAAGAATGATAATGTAAATTGAAAGTATAACCAAAAAAGTGGTTTAATTTTAGCAATATTTGGTTCATCCATTCACTCAGTAAATAACTTGTGGAGAACCTATCCTGTGTATCAGTATCTGAATGCTATAGATACACAAATTTGTTAAAACAAATGGAGCCTTAGTCCAATTCTTACTAATGAAATACTCTGAGAATTAGTTCTCCTTTTAGTTATTCCTGGCAAAAGTATGACAAGAAAATAGACTGTACTTAGAATACAGAGCTTCTTAAAGATTCAATGCATTTTGCTAGAATTCTCATCTTGGAATAAAAGGGAAGGCATGTAGTGAATTCAACTTCTCCCAAATTTATATATTGTTTTGAATTTGTATTTATTAAAAGTGGGTAGAAATCTTGAAGCAACTATTACATCTCTAGTACTTTTCTAGTATTTAGTTTTTTATTTCGAATCATTAAATGATTCAACAAGGTAGGTATCATGCTAATTTTACGTATGAGTAAATTGAGATTGAGAGTAAATTGACAAATTCTCCCAAATAGTGCACTCTGAATATACTTGTTATGTTCTAACATTATATATAATTTCTCTCGCTATTTTATTAAAAAATATTAAATCTAACTCATAAGTATTTCAGGATAACGTATATTTTATCGGAAATAAGGAAACATGTTATATCACACAAACTTCTTCAATGTTTCTTTTAAATATTTCTCTTTTTCCTAAAGATCATTACAAGTTTCCACTTTGAAATAATTATATACCAATACAAAGGAAGCCAGTAATTGGCCTGTTTATCAATTTCTTGTCATAAAATATCATATATATAACAATTAAAAATGTATGTGTATTTCCTATAAAGAAATGTGACAACATACTACTTATATTCAAATTGCACTATTTTTTTTTTTTTTTTTTTTTTTTGTATGTGGGTAGTTCCCTGGCCGGGAATCGAACCCAGGCCACAGTGTTGACAGCGCCAGCGCCGAAGCCTTAAGCCACTACACCACCAGGGAACTCCCAGGATGAATTTAAAAAGATAATACTCAAACCTCTAGATAAACAGGACAGATTGCCCATATATATATATTTATTTCTATTCTTTCCCCAAAATAAAAAATAACAGTAAATAGTTTTTAAAACATAAATCTAAAAGGTAAAAATCAGAATACAAAGCTGATAGTAGAGTAGGAATTAACATTTGGAATGTGGAATATATAAGAATAAATGGCAATTGACTTAGAAGCTCCACATATGCTGAAACTTAAGCAGTGGTTTAAGAAAAGAAATTATCTAATTACTAAAAAGCTAAGCAAGACAACAGTATAAATATCTTAAAGCACTGATCCTCAACCTTTTTGGCACCAGGGACCGGTTTTGTGGAAGACAATTTTTCCATAGGTTGGGGGTGTGTGGGTGGTTTTGGAGTGATTCAAGCACATTATATTTATTGTGCACTTTATTTCTATTATTATTATTATATTGTAATATGAGGTCAGACAATTAAGTTCATGAACTCATCCCAGAAAAAGTGCTGAAAAAAAGTGCACACCTCATTGCTGAATATCACTAGGATCACCTTTGAAGTACCCGCCTTGGGAAGCCATGCACTGATGCCACCTCCTAGTCCACCCTTCAGATCAATTTGAAACTCTTTTGCTGGAATGGCCATCAGAGCTGTTGTCATACCCAATATCTGACAATTATTTACAAACTTGCCACAGTGCACTTATCTTGGCAGCACTATACAAACAACTCAGTAAGGTGTCATAACCTTGACAACCTTACCAAGTTGTTTGTACAGTGCTGTCACTGTAAGTGCACAGTGGCAAGTTGAGGAACTTAATTATCAGATTTTGGGTAGCACAACAGTTCTGATGGCCATTCCAGAAAGAGAGTTCTAAAATTGCTTTGAAGGGTGAACTAGGTGCTGGCATCGGTGCACAGCTTCCCAAAGGGAGTACTTTGAAAATGACCATAGTGATATTCAGCGGCGAGGTATATAGCACTTTTTCTAGGATGAGTTCTGATAATTAATCATCTGACTTCATCTATAATGAAATTATTATACAACTCACCATAATGCAGAATCAGTGGAAGCCCTAAGCTCGTTTTTCTGCAACTATCCCATCTAGGGTTGATGGGAGAGACAGTGACACCCAAAGTGTGTTGTTCCACCTCAGATCATCAGGCATTAGATTCTCATAAGGAGTACATAACCTAGATCCCTTGCATGCACAGTTCACAATAGGGTTTGAGCTCCTATGGGAATCTAATGCTGCCACTGATCCGACAGGAGGCAGAGCTCAGGAGGTAATGCAAGTGATGAAATGCAGCTATAAATACAGATGAAACTTCTCTTGCTCACCCACTGCTCACTTGCTGAGCAGCCTGTTCCACGGCCCCAGGGGTTAGGGGCCTCTGTCTTAAAATGAGAGTAAAGGTGGGACTAAAAAATAAGGATTTGATAAAAGTCTGCTAGAAAAGCAAAAAAAAAAATAGAAGTCCAGATCCTACCCAACACCTCAGCAGAAGACTGGAGGCTTATCTTCTGGTGAAAGTAAAATGGAGAGTCCCTGATGTCTCAGTAGGCAAAGTAGTGGGAAGGGTACTATACTCTGAAGAGGGGCAGTCGATGAGTATATATATATATACAACATTGAAAATGACCACGTATCTTTCCCCATTTATTTTCCAGAGCCTACCAGCCAGATGTTTACCTTCAGGCAAAAACTATTCTTCTCTAGGTAATCTGATAGATCTAAAGAAATGATAATGTTTGGGGGTTTCCCAACAAAAGATTAGAGCCAAATTACTACAGTGAAGCCTAAATTCAACAAACACATAGCTTTTAAACAGTTTGTCATACCCCACTTAATACATAAATAGCCAACAAAGCATCTGTAGTCACCTCATTTAAGCCTGTAATATTAATGACAGAACAAAAACATACAAACATACAAACAGAGAAAAAGCACAAGGAAGAAACAGATTGTGTAAGAAGAAGAAAAGTTTAAATATACATGTGCTAATAATCTCAGAAAAATAAAGAGACATTGCATTCGTGGAATATAATGTGTTTGTTCAGAGTAAGAAACCTATTTAAAACTTAAAATTATGATGACAACAACAACAAAAAATCTCAATGCAACAACTGGAAGATAAAATCAAGAAAATCTCTTAGAAGGGAGAGCAAAACAACTAAAAGATGAGAGTTACATGGGAAAAAAGAATGAAAATTAAAGAACCAATTCAAAAGGCACAACATTTGAATTATAAGAGTTCAATGAAGAAAGAACAGAGAAGACAGAGCACAGGAAATAATTAAATAAACAATCAAGAATATTTCTCTGAACTAAAATGACGTCAATTCCAAGATTGAGAGTGTCAATTAAGTACTTATTGAGTGGATATAATGGTTCTACTCCAGAGCACTTAAGAGTGAAAATTTAGAACTATGGTTACATAGAAAATTCTAAAACTTCCAGAAAAATAAAGTAGACCGCATACAACAGATCAGAAAACAGGATGGCTTTGGACTTCTCAAGAGCAGTGCTGCTGAAAGAAAATGAATATAACTATAATTCTGAAGTAAAAATATTTTGACTCTAGTTTTTTATTCTTAAGCAAACTGATAAATCAAAGGCAAGGATAAATAATTTCAGACTTTCAAGAGCTTCAAAAACTTTACCTCACATGCATCCTTTCTTAGGAAACTTCCGAAGGACTGCCGTACTAAAATGAGGGAATAATCGAGAAAAAGGAAGAAATGGAATCCATTAAAAGAAGATTATCTTTCCTTTATGAAAGAGGCAAAGACTATCTCCAGGGTGAATGTGATAGAATATACCAGGAAGGTAGTAGATCATTGGACAGCAAAAGCAAGAATGGAGCAACTCAGAAGGTTCTAGGAAGATTATCTTTAAGAAAATAAAAAATCATAGAATATTGATGTAATTGGAAGAGTTTGGGCATTTTTCAGTGATTCATATATATAAAATAAAGTCAACAACAAAATAAGACAATTAGTAGCTACAGAGAAAACAAAAAGTTGCTTAAAGAAGGAAAAATAGTCTTGGTTTATACATAGCTTCGCTGTGAATAGTGCTTGCATAAACATACCCTAAATAATTTTAATTGCAATTATACGATAATTTTAATGAGATGATAGAGGAATTGGGAAGTATGTGTGTTTATCTCTGAAACTTAGTGAGCAAAAGAGAACTAAATCATTATCGTCCATTGTGGGGATTGAATAGATACTAGCTACAACAGAAAGATCAAGAAATAGCAATGTTGTTATGAATATAAATATTATTCTAACACCAGTGGTGACAAACTTCCAAAAGCTGCTAAAAAGCTAAAATAATTGAAAGAAGGATGCCTTTGAGGAAACAGAAATAGGAGAGAGTTGAGGAACTGCTATTTTCTTTAATAAGAATTGTAGAACCCCTTGATTCTTTTAAATGTATGCAAAAATAACTTCAACAATCATAAAAATCAAATTTAAGAAAATACGTACACTGAAATGTTTTAATTTTTAACAATTAGGAACAGATTTATTTGACTTATACAGTCAGGGTAATTGATTTTGTATAAATCTCATAATACAGCTTCTCTTAAAATGTCTGTTCTTATGCAACTTCTTAATACCTGGGCAATTAATTTAAAAAATTGTAACATGGCACTATTATTATCATTATTACTAAGTTATTATTACTATTATTATTAAATTCAGGATTGCATATGTCCATTCACTTAAAATTGTGGTATTACCTATTAATTATTTTGGCATGTAAAATAGGCTATTTGTTCTCTCAAACCACTAATAGTAAAATAATATAAAATTGAATGAAAATCTGAATGTAGAGAGTGATACAAGGATACTATGGTTATCCATAATCTGCAATTAAAGATGTTTATATTTATTGGAATAACCTTGTTGAAATTACAGAATCATAAAATGCTAGAACTCATTTGGAAAAATGAACACTGAGGCCCAAAAGGAAAAATGGTCAGTCCCCACCCTCATAGATAGGGGAACTCCAAGAATGAGAAACCTGTCCCTTTCCTCTCAGCAGTGTCAATATACTATGACTGAACTATGCTAAACTAGATATCGTAAGAGTCTACATGACAGCTCATTTCCAAGACCAGTGTAATTTAAATGGAAGTACACAAGCTGGTTTTCTGTTATCCCAGTGGAACACAAATAAGCACTAATGAAAATCTCAAGAAATGAATTTGAGAGGTGGCATTATTGATAAGAAAGAGCAAACTCGGGCTCAGCCTAAGAAATAAAGAAAAGGATTTTTTCTGCTCAAAAAAAAAAAACAAAAACAAACAAACAAAAAAGGTTCCTTGGTGGTGTAGTGGCTAGGCTTTGGCACTCTCAACCCCATGGCCGGGGTTCGATTCCCAGCCAGGGAACCACAAACAAATATATATATATATATATATATATATATATATATATATATATATATATATTCTCAACCACACAAAATAATAAAATCTTAACATTTGTGACAACATGAATGGACTTAGAGTATATTATGCTAAGTGAAATAAGTCAGACTGAGAAAGACAAATATTATATGATCTCACTTACATGTGAAATCTAAAGAACAAAATAAACAAACAAATCAGAAACAGACTCGTAGATACAGAGAACAAACTGATAGTTGCCAGAGATGAGAGGGGGTGGGGGACTGAGTAAAAAAGGTGAAGAAATTAAGAAGTAGAAATTAGTAGTCACAAAATAGTCACGGGGATGTAAAGTACAGCATAGGGAATGTAGTCAATAATGTTGCAACAACTATGTACACTGCCAGGTAGGTACCAGACTAATCGGGGGGATCACTGTATAAATTATATAAATGTTTAACCACTATGCTATACACCTAAAACTAACATAAAATAATATTAAATGTCAGCTGTTAACTGAAAAAAATAAGTTACTTAAAAAATATTGCTAACTTCTTCTGATCAATATTAGTATAACATTTTTTGCAGGACACGTGACAACAAAGGGTAGTTTGTACAATAGGAAATAGTACAAGGTAATTGTAAGCTCTTAAGTTTCTGGCAAAATGTCGTTTATGTCACTTAAGAGTTCTTAACTGTAACAGAAACTGATGTCAGTGAACCTAAAAAATAGAAAGTTTACTGGAAAGATACTAAGGGTGTACACTGGAGATGGAGAGGCTACTGGACTTAGTGACTAGAATCAAGAAGGCTTCAGGACTAGGGAGTCAAACACAGGCCTGTGCTGATCACGGGAACGGTCAGATGAGACCACTGCCTCCTTACAAGCAGGGAACCCCGCTTGTTCTGTCTGCATCACTTGCTGAAGATTCAGAGTGTACCTCCAAACAGTTCAGTTGACTGAGCTTCAGCCATTTCCTCTCCCCTTCACTGACTAAAGTGGTGAGAGGAAGGAAATGGCGTTTCTGTTTCTTTGATTAAGGACCACAGGCTGACTACTCTTCCACCAGACTACACAATGGGGAAAAGCCAGTAGAAAATGAGGGGGAAATTAGGAATGCCAAGAAGCAGCAAAAAGCCGTTATATCCTTGTTGGTAAACATGCTTGAACCATTGAGTTTACTCAGTGGTCTACTGAAAGAGCACTCTTAATTGTCGAAAGAGCAACTTGTTTAGAATTTTTTTTTTTAGAATGTTATCTTTTTGGCAAACTGATAGTGAAAATCTTGTTATCAGGATGACCTGAGTCCTGGCAAGATCGAGTTGCTTTCTTTTCATATATTGGAATTCAAATGTAACATGGGTAAAACTTCTGGCTTGGGTCAAATGTAGATATCTCTGTAGTCTACCCAAGAGAAAAATGGAACATCTACCCAGCCATCCATGTGATACTTAAGGATATGGCTTTGTGTGTGGCTCTATGTGTATGTGGTTATAAAAATAGAAAGGGCTAGAATGGCTTGGAAATTCTTTAAGTATATTGACAAATCTTGATCTCTTCTAAAAAGCTGTCATTTTCTATTAGTCTCTTAAGTTTATTCATCTTTTATAGTGGTTGCCTTATTGTTTCTCTTTTCATGGTAAAAAAAAAAAAAAAAACAGGGGCACTAAATCATCTCATTAATCAGAAAAAATCCTGATGATTAGTAGAATTTAATGCTTTGCCACACCCAGGCAAGGCCAGGAAGTCTGGGCTAGAGAGCATAGAGAAAGGGAAAGCAACAAGAACAAGCACAGCTTCAGCTTTAACTTTTCTACACCAATAACTTGTACAACATTATCTGTAGAAGTTCTGTAATTTTTTCCATGCTCTAAGTTCCAGCAAGGAATTTAGTGAAACAGCAAATCATCTTTCCTACCAATTGAGTGTCAAAAATCTCAGTCAAGTGTTTACAAATAATGAAGCAACTGAAGATAAAAAGAAACAGATAATGAGGTGAGAAGAAAAGAAAATATTTTCAAATGAGATTGAAAAACAAAAGAAGAAAATATACACTAGATCTTTAAATAAACAAGGGTAATGGGTATTTAGGAAACCTACAGAAAAAGATTTTATATATTTTATAGAAGTGAGTAAAGTGCTAGTATGTCTGCTCAAGTTTGGTAAACACTGTTTGAAGTATTATAAAATTTTATGGTGAGGTGGGAAAATATAATCCCATAGTCACTTATTGCTCATCTCTACTGTAAATGAGGATGGCTGACTTTTTCTCTCTTGTATGCAACCTCAGCACATGCTGAGGTTGCTTACAAAGTTACAAATGCCTCAAATTTATCTTAGCCAGCCTTTAGTATAATGAGAGTTTAGCGATGTAAAGGGCTTTTTAAATGCAGTACAATCCTATGCTAGGTAGACTGTACATAACTTTTGACCATATATTGTATTAATATAAAGAGTAAAGCATCTAATTAGAAATAAAACAAGTCATTTCTCAAATCTAGGTAACAAATACCAAGATTAATTTATTTTTAGTGTTTGCAATAATAAGACAGAATGTAACTACAGTAAACTTAAGTGAAAATACTATAATAAAACATAACCAGAATTAGCTGTTGCTAAGTTTATAATGAAGTTTTTATGCTCAACAATGAAAACATGCTTTAATGAGTGAAACATTTCTATAAGAATTATGAAATGGGAGTCAGCCACCTGTCCTCCCTGTCTCCTGCATTTCCCATACCCCCGAGTTCACCTGTGTATACTTTTATTTACCCTTCACATTGCCAAATAACATCGTTTTATTGGTAGGCTGACCAGATGTATTGTTTTAAACTGAAACAGAAAATAATGCTACTGCCCATTTCAAATGGTACGGATGGTCAGAGTAGTCTCACTGGGCTAACTTTAAGGTGCCAGTAGGCTGACCATACATATGTACCATTTGAAAAAGGACAATACTATTGTTTTTCTGTCCTGTTTAAAACTGTATATCGGTTTTTTTTTTAATTTCTTTTTAATTTTAAACATAAATTTGTTCATTTTCCACTCTGGGAAATGTGAGTTTAGCTTTTTTTCCCTCTCTCTCTCATCCTCCCTAATGCACGTATTTTCCCATACTTGAGAGTTATAATATAGCTTCAATTATATCAGTATTCGAGGTTCATATGATTATATTTTTATAATTGTTGACTGAGCTGTATTTTATACTAGGATTATTTTTTCTTTCTTGAACTACCTTCTGTATACCTTGTTGGTATTAAGGGTACTGATTTTTTAAATTACATTTGACATTTAATATTATATTAGCTTCACGTGTACAGTACAGTGGTTAGACATTCATATAACTTAGGAAATGATCACCCTAATAAGTCCAGTATCCATCTGGGTGCTGATTTTTATTTACTTCGTTTTGTATGTCCCAACGCTTCATGAGCTGTTCCACATTTATTAGGATTGTTTTAAGTTCTTCTTGGAGACAAGTCTTCAGAAGCTTCTGATCTGCTCCTGCTGGATTGGTTGTACTCTATGCCTCGAAAATGCCATGATTCTGAGATTTACCTTCAAGTTCAACATCAAGAGATTCCTTTCTTTGCTGAGTTGAAGCTCCCATTCCCTGAATCTCTCACTTTCCTCTTTCTCGATTTACACTCTCATGATGATGAAGCAACTTTTGCAGGGACTTTATGAGAAAGCAGCATGAGAAATAAACTGTTTTTGAGAGTTTCCACATCTGAAAATATCCTGAGTGTATCTTCATACTGAACTGATAGTTTCACTGGGTATAGTGTTATTGATTCACAATAATTTTCCTCCAAATCTTGAAGGCGTTTCTTCATTGTACTCTATACTTGGTATAAATTTGAGAGATCAAGATCTTTTCTACTTTTTAATTATGGAAGATTTTTCAATCTTCTCTTTATCTCTGAACTTCTAAAATTCTACAATTAAAGGACTTTGTGTCAGCTGATATTTAGCTATTTTGCTGGGCACAAACTAGAAACTCATTCATTTCATTTCTGGGAAATTTTCTTGAATTATTAATGATTTTTGACTTTCTAGTTTTTCCACTCTTTTTTTTCTGGAATTCCTATTAGTCAGATGTTAGATCTCCTAAACTTGTCCTCTAGTTTTCTGATATTTACTTTTAAATAATTTTCTGTATTAAAATTTTTTTAATGTTTTACACTGCTATACTTCCTGTGAAAATTTCTTTATCTTTCAAAATTTTTTCTTGTTTCTGTTTCTGCTGTTTTTAATATTTGAAAACAATTATTCTCTGCTTGTTTGTTTTAAATAGCATTCCATTTTTGTATTCATGGTTGCAATATTTTTTCTTACCTCTGAATATAGCAGTATCACTTATTTAAAAGTTTCCTTCAATCTGTGTAGTATCTGCTTCCTCCACATTACTTGTTTATTTATTCTCTGTATGATCACAGTGGTAGCTTAAAAGTTCTTTTGGAAACACATAGGGTAAATTTTTCTATTGTGAAGATCTGGTTGGACTGTTTTATTGATAGACCATAAAGTTTAGTATTTTAGATCTTTTTCTTGGTCTAGTAAAATTTCCCAGAAAAGGATATTTCAGATATATGTCTTCCTGCTAGCATTTTAGGAACTGAGTTGGGGAAGAGGGCTAAGGGATTCACAACACTGTAAAAACTAACCCTCCACAAACCTATAACCTGCCCTCAACATTGGCTGCTCATCTCCAATCCAAAGACTCCCCATTGTACATTTTCCAGTTAATAAATCTACAGTCTTCTGCTTTAGTACCTTAGTATGCTCAGGCTGACATACCAAAATTATCACAGACCACATAGGTTAAACTACTGAAATATATGCAGTCATAGTTTGGGCAGTTAGAAGTTTGAGATCAGGTGCCAGTAAAGTTGATTTCTCCTGAGTCCTCTCTGACTTGCAGGCAGCTGGCTTCTTGTGTTCTCACATGGCCTTTCCTCCATGCATAAACTTCTTATCTCTCTTCCTTTTTAATAAGGACACCAGTCCTGTTGGATTAGGCCCCCAGCTTTATGATGTAATTTAATATTAATTACTTTCTTAATTACCAAATATAGTCCCATTGGGGTGGGGGATAGGGGACACACGATTCAGTCTGTAACAGTTGGGGAGAGGCCAGTGCTTAGCTTTACACAGTGAGATTGGGGACCTGTGGGTCTCATTGTTTCTTAAATTCACTCTACAATCCTTTTTTTTATCCCATATTTACTCCCACCTTCAGAGTCCATGGACCTATCAAGGCTGCTCTGATATAAATCATGTTGTGCCTTTTCCCCCTCACTGCCAGTTTAGAATTGAGCTTTTTCAGAGCTACTCGATCGACTAGAAATTTTCTTTTACTTTTCCCAGTTCCAAATTGTTGTTGCTACCACAGGAATAATATGAAATATATAATGATTGGTATGTTACTGGAACCAACCAGTCAGAAAGGATAACCAACTGATTATAATGAACCCCAGCCAGATAACATACAGGTATTAGCAGGTGAATGTTAGTGTTCTGCTTCCCTTCTTTTACTCTTTGTGAGTATATGCCATTTAAAATAAAATCCACCTGTCATTATATTGTGGTTTCTAGAGGAAGCACAGTTAAATGTTGTGTTTAATCTATGATCTTTTGCCAGAAAAGCATTTTTTTCAAATTTCAAAATTAAACACAAAAATTTATTTTAGTTCTGCTTATTCCTGGCTAAATATAACTTTTCTAATGTTTAAATATTGTCTGTAGACTAAGCTCATTGAATAGCTTTCAGGAAAGAGTTTAAGAAAAAATAAATTGAGCATATAAGCTACTTCAGGTGTTATATATAGTTGTCTTGCTGATCCTCCAAATAATTAACTATAAAATTAAATAACAAATTTAATTTTGTTATTAAGGAAATCAATGCATGTATCCCTTTTAAAACAATTTCCACCTTCTCTGATCTTCCCTGAGATTCACTACAATATTGATAATTTTTCCAAACTTTTGATTTCATATATGCTTCCATCACTTACTACTTTTCAATATGATATAGTTAGTTTCCTACTCAATATTATTCCTAATTCTTTTTTACTAAGTGAAGTATGACTTGGTGTGTAAAATATTTGCTTTTCCAAGGTCTCTTGTAGCTTGATAGTCATGTGACATAGTTCCAGCCAATGAGATATACCATAAAACTCTTAGGAATTGCTGTAGACACTCAATATTTTTGGATTAAATGAGTGAATAAATAAATAATCACAACAAATTGTCAGGTTTTGTTTAAATATTCTGAGTTAGGAGTTCCCTAATGGTGTAGTGGCTTAAGGCTTCAGTGTTGGCTCTGTCAGCGCTGCGGCCTGGGTTCGATTCCCAGTCAGGGAGCTACCCACATACCAAAAAGCAAAAAAAAAAAAAAATATTCTGAGTTGGAGACCTACACTTTTAATTCTTGTTAAATAATTTATTATTTCTGTAAAACTGAAGATTATGAATTCTACAGCACTAACTACCATTATATATATATACCTATGTCAAGGATTCACAAACCACAACCCCAAATCTATTTTAAAAATAGTTTTATTGGAACACAGCTACACCTTTTATTTCTGTATTGTTTATTGCTGCTTTTATACAACCATCACAACTGAATATTGCAATCAAGACCACATGGCCCCCAAATTCTAAAATACTGGCAATCTGGCCCTTTATAGAAAAAGTATGTGGACCTCTATTTCTAAATCATTTAGTCTCTCTGAGGTTCTGTTTCTTTACCATAAAAAATTGTGACTTCTGAGCATTTTTGAAAGCATTTTCTGATATATTTTTTTACAACAAGAAGCTATGTTTTAAAGTGGTAAATAACCAACAAAGTTGTATTTTTACATTGTAGTTCTTCAAATATTTAAATACAACAAAGCATGATCTCCATAAGTTATTGCTTCTTTAGGCTAAATCATAGCAGTTCATTTAGCTGTTTCTCATATGAAAAAGGTCATTGTATTTTGTAAATAATTTTTTATTTCATTTTTCAATATTACCAGTAAAATCTAGAGCCCAGAACAAAATACAATCCCATAGGATGATACGACAAGTACAGAGACCAACTTTCAAAATAGTAAACTTTTTGCAAACTAAATTCTGGTGAACTCATTCCAAGATTATGTTTACTTCCTATTACATCTCAATATTGAATTTTGGGGAATTAAAGCTCTTAGATCTTTTTGACTGCCTCATTAATCATTTAAACTGACATGTAGGCTTTTCCATTTATTCCTGTCAAAACATATCTCACTGATTTTAACCCATCTTTTAAATTCAGTGATCTAATTTTAAATACTGACTCTGCTATTTATTATTTTAGCTATTCGTTTAAACTTTGAAACTTTAAAAAAATGTAATACAAGTGAATGACAATTTATTTAAAAAGATCTTGCCATAGAGTAAAGTCTCTCTCTCTCTCTCTCTCTCTCTCTCACACACACACACACACACACACACACACACACACACTGTCTGGAACAAATCCAGCCATGAATACCTCTATTTTTCATGTTACATGGCTAGACACTTTCCAGACAACCCTTGTATGTATATTCAGGTTTGCTGACTTTTTCCTATGTATCAGATCTACATTAAATCTTCTTTTGTTATTATTAAGCTTATTAGGGTAACATTTGTTAGCAAGAATTACATAGGTTCAGGTGTACAATTCTACAGTGCATTGTCAATATATTAAATCTTTTTATGCATTATCTTATTACATATTCATGAAAATAAAGATATTCCTAATATTACCATTTTACATATAAAGAATCTGAGGCCCAAAGGAGATAAATTAAAACTCAGGCAGTCTCAGGGATTTCCAATCACAATGGTGGAGTAGGTAAAAGCCGTGCTCGCCTCCTCTTATGACCACATTACAAGTACTATTAAAAACTACAAAACAACCATCATTGAGAATCATTTGAAATCTAGCTGAACCAAAGTACTATCTCTAAGGACATACAGAAGGAGCCACCTCAAGATTGGTAGGAGGTGCAGAGAAGCAAAATAGGCTGGTCCCACACCTATATGTGGCTGTTAAAATCAGGAGCGATATCTTAGCTGCAAAGCTCTCACCACCCCTACACTGGAGGTGCAATGGGTCCCAGCCCCACACCAGGATCCCAAGCCCAAGGTTCCAGAGCTGGAAAAAGAAGTCTCCATGATTTCTGGCTGTGAAAGCCAGTGGAGATTGTTGCTGAATGAGATGAAGGCAGCTGCAGTCCCAGCTGTTTCTCTTAAAGGGCCGTGCACAAATTTACCTACTGGTGGAATCACTTGCTCTGAGCTCCAGCATGAGGATAGCAGCTTCGAAGGCAACAGGGACATACAGGAAAGAACTGATCTGTCTGGCTTCATGCTAAGGGCTGAGGGGCAACTTTCTGCCAGATAAAAGTGCTGATAGAATCCATTATTTCTTTGTTGAGCCCTCCCACCTCCCAGCTTGCAGAGGAGGCTGTGGTCACATCTGAGTCTTCATCAACCTGATAAACACCCTTTGGTGATTCCCTGGGGTCCCACCCCACTCAACTTGTGACCTCGTCTGTAGATTTTCCTACAATTTCTCAAAGGCTCATGAAACACAACCAAGCAGCATCTGACTTTGGCATTTTCCATATCTCTGGCTGAGCAGCCCCATGCCCAGCACTAGTAGTAGCCAGCCTTCATTTACAGCTTGGCCTCTTGAGGCATCTCTAAGCTCTGTGCAAGTGGAAGCCATCTGCAGATTGCTTTGTGGCTTATGCCAGGTGGCCTTAGGCAGGGTATAGGCTATAGCTGAATTTAATCTGCAGTGGGTCCCCTCCTAGGAGGTCTCAAGGCTGGCACATCTGGTGGCCAACTTCCAACCAAGCTAGAGCATCACTTGGCCACTTCCAAGGATGACACACCCAAAGGGCTAACTAGGCAGGTATCAGAGCCCTGCTAAAATGAATCCAGCTTCATGGGGTCAGCCCCAGCACAATAACTTCTTTATTATAGTCACAGCCAGTTCTCACAACTAATCAACCTGAGGTCAATCTTTCCCATTAACTTGCAAACAGCAACTGAGGCTTAACTACAAAAGGAGGGCACAAACAAATTACATAAGAGATATACCTGCAGCACTCTCCCAGGTGACCAGGGAGATTGTGCCACTGAGCCCCACAGTACACCTACTATATAAAGCCACTCTACTAAGACTGGGAGACATAACAGCCTTGCTTAATACATGAAAACAAACACAGGGTGACAGCCAATGTGAGGAGACAAAGAAATATATCCCAAATAAAAGGACAGAACAAAGCTGCAGAGAAAGAACTAAACAAAACGGAGACAAGCAATGTACCAGATGCAGAGTTTAAAACACTGGTTATAAGGATGCTCAATTATTTCAGTTTGAAGTTTAACAAAGAGATAGAAAACATATAAAAGAATCAGTCAGAAATAAAGAATAACTGAAATGTAGAATGCACTAGAGGGAATCAATAGTAGATTAGCTGAAGCAGAGGATTGAATCAGTGATTTAGAAGATGAGGCAAGAGAAAACACCCAAACAGAACAACAAGAGGAAAAAAGAATCCAAAAAAATTAGGATAGTTTAAGGGGTCTTTGAGACAACATCAAGAATACCAACATTCTTATTATATGAGTACCAGAAGAACAACAGAAAAAGTCTATGTGAAGAATAATGATGGAAAATTTTTCTAACCTGGTGAAGGAAGTAAACACATAAGCCTCAGAAGTGCTTGCTGAACCCAGAAAAATCCACAACAAGACCCATTATAAATAAAATGCCAAAGATTAAAGACAAAGAAAGAAGCTTCAAAGAAGCAAGAGAAAAGCAGTCTGTGACCTACAAGGGAGCTCCCATAAGATTGTCAGCTGATTTCTCAACAGAAACTTTGCAGGCCAGAAAGAATGGGCACAAAATATTTGAAGTGTTGAAAAGCAAGAAACTTCAACCAAGATTACTCTCCCCATCGAAGTTATTATTTAGAATCAAAGGACAGATAAAGAGCTTCCCAGACAAGAAAAGATAAAGGAGTTCATTACCACCAAACCAGTAGTACAAGTAATCTTAGGACTACTTTAAGATTAAAAAAAAGCAAAAATATAAATAATAAAATGGCAGTAGCTATATATCTATCAACAATTACTTTTGTAAATGGATTAAATGTTCCAATCAAAAAATAGAGTGGCTGAATAAATAAGAAAACAATACCCTTATTATGCTGCCTATCAAAGACTCACTTCGGAATAACAGGAAAGGGATGGAAAAAGGTATTTCATGACAATGAAAACAAACAAAACAAAGCAAACAAAAGACCTGGAATAGCAAGATTTATACCAGACAAATTGACTTTAAAACAAAGGTTATATAAGAGATGAACAGATCCTAGTAATTTCACTTCTGAGTGTTTGTTGGAAGAAAGCCAAAGCACTACTTCAAGGAGACATGTGCATTCATATGTTCATTGCAGCATTTTTTACAACAGTCAAGAAATGGAGGAAGCCTGGGTATCTGTTGACAGATGAATGGATAAAGAGAATGTGCTGCACATATATACAATAGAATATTGTTGGTCATGGAAGGGAATGGATTCTTGCCATCTGTGGCAGCATGGATGGACCTGGAGGGTACTGTGCTGAAGAGAATATGTCAGACAGAGAAAGACAGATGAAATGTGATTTTGCTTATGTGTGGAATCTAAAGAACAAGCTAAACAAAGAAAACAGAAACAAACTCATAGATACAAAGGGCATTTTGATGTTGCCAGATAGGAAAGTGTTCGAGGTGAGTGAAAAAAGGGCAGAAATTAAGAAATACGAATGGGTTATTACAAAGTAGTCATGAGGATATAGGGTATAGCATAAGAAATACAGTCAATAAAATTGTAATAATGTATGGTGTCAGACAGGCAATAAATTTGTGAGGGTGATAGATGGGAAGGGCAAAGGAAGCAGGGTAAAAAGGGTACAGGCATTAGGAAGTACAAATCAGTAGTTACAAAATAGTCATGGGGATGGAAAGGAAAGGAAAGGAAATACAGTCAATAGTATGGTAATAACTATGTATAGTGCCAGGTGGGTATTAGAGTAGTTCCGGGGACCACTTCTTAAATTATATAAATGTCTAACCACCACGCTGTACACCAGAAGTTAATAGAAAATAATACTGAATGTCAACTGTAATTGAAAAATTAAAAAGAGGGGGAAACAGTGAAGGGAATAAAGGATTCAAATTTCCAGATACAAAGCAAATAAGTTGCAGGGATATAACATACAGCACAGGGATAGTCAGTAATACTGTGATAGTGTGGTACAGTGTCAGATGGTTGCTGGACTTATGGTGATCACTTCTTTAGGTACATAAATGTTGAATAACTATAAGTACACCTGATACTAATATCATATTATATGTTAGTTATATTTTAATAAAAATCTTTTTAAACTTTTTAAAAAACTCAGCCAGTCTTACTTCATAACTGGAATCCTTCTTCTAAGATGAATTGCTTCTTCCTAAGAAAATGTGAAAAAAATACTTATTTCCAAAAGAAAATCTTTTGTCATTTCATTTCAAGAGAAGGAATTAGGGGCACAATGAGAAGAGGTACAATAATAAATTGTGAGAATTTGACTTGACTTCTGCTTTCAAAGCATTTCTTCACATATGCAAGGACTCAACAAAGTCTTGTGTAGTAAGGAGAAGCACAGTACTTTGTCAGTATGTAGCGGACACAAACTGCATTAATTCTCCTCTCAGAATCCTCATGGGTTTTTAGCTTGGAATATTCACAGTCTTCTACATTATTTGCATTGCTTTAAGGTCTCTCTTTTGTCCTTACTGTTTTTACTCTTTTGTTCCTTGTTTGTTTGCTTATTTGTCTGTTTGTACTGCAGGTACAATTCCATAGACTTTGAGAATTATATATATGCATTGTTAGTGAGCATAACTTCAAGTTTAAGGTATTTGCACTATGAAAAGGCTAAAATAACATAGGAGATAGCTATAGATTAAGGTAAAGGAGAAAGGAAAAGTACTTAACCACTGAAGTCATTTTGTCCAAATTACCTGTATTTAGTGTGTTAGTATTATATAGGGATGAAAATGTGATGTATTGTCCCTCTACCGATATTAAGTTCATTGGCTGGGGCTCTGAAACTTAAATTAACAAAATACATGTTAACAAGAGAAAAACAAACAGAAGTTAATAACATGTATATATCATGAACACACATGGAAGCACTGAGAGATGAATAACTCAAAGTGGTAGTTAGAACTTGGGTTTATATAACATCTTAACAAAAGAACAATAAATTTTTGAGATGTGGCAGCACAACAGAAAAGGACCTTAAGCTTGTAGTGACTGACAAATTGTGGGAAGGCAAATATATGGGGAAATTAATGGTAGATAGGGCTAGTTTTTAACAAGGTTTGTTATGTAGAGTTTTCTGGTGTCTTCTCTGGGCTGATAAGTGTCTAGACTTGTCCCTGATGATTAATTTCTGTCATTCATATTAGAAAAGAGAGGGAAGACACTTCTATGGATCTATGTCCTGCTCTTATGGAAACGGGGAGAGCAGAGAGATTTTCTTGTACCTGCTTCTTTTCAATTGCCTTCAAAATAATCCTTATGCCAAAGTACCATGTTTTAGTGGAATATTCTCATACCCTTCATTATAAATGAATGTTAGGTCCAGGTCTTAGGAGAGTATAAGAACATTCTCTTTTGCCTTTAATATTACTTACCTTATAGACTTGTAAAAAACTGTGTGTGAAGAAGCTGGTCAGATAAAAACTCAAAATATACGAATCCTAGTAGGAAGGGGAGAGTTTAATGCCAAGAGCTTTTAAGAAAGAGTACTTACCAAAATCACTGGCTTTGGGTTTTTTTGCTTGTCCCCAAGGCTTCTGAAAGGGCCTTGGGAGAATATGGGGGGAGATGGGGAGCCCTATAGTTTTCAGATAGCACAATGACTATGGAAAGTTACTGGCAATTAATGTGGGGTCAAAGTCAGGCAATAAACAAGGACAGTTGTGTCTACAACTCTATCTACCATTATTTCTTTTAACCTTAAGATCTCTGGGAAACCATCACTTATGGAGTAGGTTTAGCTTTAAGCCTATAATCCCACACTTTGTAAGGAAAAAAGCCAACAATAACTTGCTTTAATGAAACTCATATCCATTTCTACCATTATACTTGAAGAAATGGGGGAAATTGCCTGAACTCTCAAATGAAAGCTAAGAACCCTGGCTTTTACTTCTAATTATCCAGTAATATACAATATGACCTTAAGCTATTTATTTATTTACACTGTTTTGTCTATGTGTAAAAATGGAAATAATGCTAATGTCACTGGAAGAACATCTGAATTCATAACAATGTTGAAGTGTATTTCAAAATGTAATGTCAGGTTTGAATATATAACTTTATATTTAAACAACCTATGTGCCACCTCATTACACCAAAGCTCAGCAATCACTAAGGTTGTATAACAATTAATAAGCTCAGTTATGTATCAAGATTCATGGACTTTCCCACCTTATGAGAGTTTTATCTGATTTATAAGCATGAGGAATATATCTATGGAACAAGTCAATATATTAGTTAATTGCCTGATATGTGTTCCACAGTCCTTATTTTAAACCTCAGGGAGGAATGAGCTTTTAAACCTTTCCATAACAATAGTCTTTTTCAGAGAGTTAATGATCTACAAATATATTTGGCAGTAAAAACAGAACCATTCAATTTCAAAACAACTTTGGCCTCAATTAACAAGATACAGGCTCCCCTGAGACTTTGCCAAGGTCTCCATTTCATTAAAGCATACCAAGATTATCAAAATTTAGGGAGCAAGTTTTCAAATTGAGACAAATGTGTATATTTGATAGTGATTCACATAAAAGACCACTATCCCGTAAGTCAGGGTCTTGGGTTCTTGTCCCAAATGTATTTCTAATTATTTTTGTGATTTGGAGCAAGTACTTTGACTTGAGCAGTATAATAATAGCATATTTATAGTTAAAATATGTAATATCAAGCTCTAAGTATCTTTTAGGTTGTAGGTTAAGTGGTCCTCTTATTACATTATCTCATTTAATTTTCTATTTGTTCATTTAGTTGGTTGTTTTAATAAATAGTTGAGTAATCCCAGAGCCAGTGCCCTAATCACTACTCTAATCATTCTAAAATATATCTACTTGTTATATGTGGGATAAATTTAGTCTAACATTAATATATGAATATGCTATAAAAATAAAGGAATTTCTACAAATATAAGCTACTAAGGCAAGAGTCTACTAAATAGAATCTACTAGTTCAAAAGAATTAATTTATTTGACATGTGCAAAGAAGCTGCTGGGTAAAGATCATGAATTATTTGTTAGTTATTCAATGGTAGGGAGATGAGATACGAACAATAAAAATAACAGGTAGAGAACTGCCAATGAGTGAATAGAGCACCTTTTCTTTAGCTTCAGAATCAGGTCTTTTTGAGATGTAGAAAGCCATGTCACTTGCTTTTTCTCAATAGGCACGTACAAGCATTTCCTCCCATTTGTGATCCAAATTTCTGTTAACATTCTCACCACATTTGTAAACATAAGCACTCTGGAATTCCACACCCTGAGGATGCATCTATCATGAAAAGCACTCTTTACAAGAAGGTCAAGGATGGGAGAAGATAACACAGGGATAGAAAGTTGGCAGAGTGGAATCAGTCACCACCCACAAAACGTTTCTGTAGAGTAACATTAAAATATACAAATTTACACTAAATATTTATATATAAAATTTCTTGTGTCTGATCCTTCAATTTTTGTAAAGTTGATATGTACCTCAAGGAGCAAAGTCCTCAAGTTCATTATAGGGTTTCAGAGCCCATCTTCTCAAGGCTTTTCTTTGATGGATGAGAAACTCTTATGTGCCAACAGATATAAAAGATTCTATCACCTTCCTTCCTTGAGAGGCCCACAGATCGTTCCAACTCCATCTTCTGCCATATCCAGGGTTATATTATTACTAGGCACTATCAGACAAAAGCCAACTTCTAACTGAGCTGCAGTTCTGTATGTAGTATCACAGTCCTAGGTTTCATGTTCACATCAGAGCAGTTAATTATTCATCTTTTTTGAGTCATGGCCACTTTTGAAAAATTTACTGGAATTCTGCACCATACCTTCAGAAAAATGAAGGCAGGCACATATATACACAATATAGTTTTTATTTCAGGGTATTCAAGAACTTACTGAATTTAATCTATGGACTTAAGTCAAGACATGTCTTAGAAGCTTTCAGGTCTCCCCTATCCTAATGCTCTGCTTGGGACTTAGAGCCCTTATGGACATAAATAATATTCCTTGAATAGTAGTAATTAAATGTCCCTAATATTCCCTCACTCTTCCAATATATACAATTGATTCTCATCACCCACAGATGTTATGTTCCATAAAATTACTATAAGGAATTAGTAAATAATGAAGTACTGGTCCTAGGGAAAATATAAGGTTAGGTTTCTGTGAACCCTGGTCATAGTATTTTAATCAACCAATCAATATATAACCTCATTTCATGTGTGTTTCTGTTTAAAGACAACTTATCTAGTGTACACTCTTTATTCATTGACATTGAAATTGAACTCACAGTCAACCATGCTCTAAGTCACGTCTGAACAAAGCTTATTTATCACATGTATCTTCTCCATAAGGCACATCACAACCTTCTTACACATGGGGGCCATTTGAAACTGTCAAGTCACCAAAAAACTCAGAAAAATGTGAAAAAAAAATGGACACTAAATAGACCAAGAAACAAATATATTTACAGTGTGAGCTGAAATAAAAATGCAGAGCAGTTTTATGGCCTCAACTGGGAATGCGAGCAGCAAGCTACTCAAATTTTTCACAGCTCTACACATGAGCACAAATGACTGTGAAAGCATCACAAGTATTGATTTTCAGGTTGCAAATAAATTGTAGCAAGTAGGCAAACTCACAAATACAGAAACTAAAATTAATGAGGATAAACTAAATATACTCACCACCAGTTTCTCACTACTCATATCCTTTAGGGACTGTATCATTCCACCTCTTAATGTCAATATCTTTAATTTCCAAGTTTTGAGCCCTCCAGTGCACTTTTTTCAATAATTCTGAGCTAGTATTTTACAAATAATCATGTTAATAGGCCACCGAATTTGACCTAATTGACCACTACCTTAGTGAGCCTTATAATCTAGAGGATTCCAGTCCTATTCCCTTTAATTCCTAATATTTCCCACCACCAAGCATATAATTGCATTGTTGGTGTGTAAATAAGACTCAATTTCTCTAATGGTAATGTCTCCATATGCTTTTACATAAAAATGAAAATATCACCTATACAGAAATTCTTTAAAGAAATTTTTCAAAATAATTCTGTCTCCTCTTTAATTGATGGTGCATTTTAATGCTTAATATTGTTAATAGTCTTATTGTGACTGCAGTAAAGGATCTAGGTTTTTCAGCAGAAAAATAAAATTTATTTTTTTATAGTTTATGATGGTGTGATAGTGAGGGTCCTGGTTCCAGTATGTAGTTCTCAGTGAAGTGGAGGAAGCTTTAAAATAGTTCTTCTTTGCTTGTTTTCATTTTTCAAAATAGCACCTTATATTTCCATTCAAATATAGGCTAATTTTATGGTCATAATTGAAGCCAATGTTCCTTTGAGCTGCCTAAAAAAATCTTGTATGATGTTCTGCAATAGCTCCTTTGTACTAAGATGCTATTAGAAATTCATAGATAATAAAGGGTCTGAACTTAAGGAGAGATGGGAAAATTCTTGTTGTGACATTTATAGTGACAGTGTGGCAGGAGAGAACTCAGAATTGCAAGCCACACATTAATAGAGAATCCTTAGAACTTGACTCTGACTATGCTTTTGCCTGATGCCCTGAAAAGTAGAAGGTAAACTATAGACTGCAGGTCTTAAAGAAAACTTTGTGTCCTTCTTGATCAACTTCGAGTGAATGATACCTTATGCTATGTCAATGGATATAATGACTAGAATATATTCTATTTTCCTAACCAATCAAGTTAAGAACCATTGACATTTCTAATGACTTTTTCTTGGTGGCTGCATACTTATTTCTGTTTTTATGATTACAAAATCTTTCCAGGGTTAATTAACAAGATTTTGAGTGTTTATTATGAGCTCCACCTTGTGCAGAAGTCAATGCAATGAAGTCATTTACAAGGCCCTTCCTTGAAAGAACTTACAAAGTAGAGTTATGCTCTCCGACATAGTATAGCTCAAGGATGGGCAAGACACCGATCACAGTCCACCTATGGACAGCCAAGCAATTCTAGAGTAACCACCTAAATTAAGGAAAAAGTGTCATAGTGTATGCCACATTACACCAGGGCCTAGCCACCAGGCAGGTAAAAGAAAAACATTTTTTGCAGTTGTTAGAGAAGAGAACTGGATCTTCACAATCGAGGTGGCTGTATGTACTTGAGCAAGTGAAAATAAATAGCTAGTGGACTGCGACACTTGGAGAAACTTACAAGAAGCCTTTGCCCTGAACACGTCTGCCCAGGCCTGATGTAGGCACTCATGGAAAAATTTTTGGAATTGCAGACCAGCATGGGACATCCTGTGAGGGACAGGGATGAGAACCCAAACCTAGCCTTGGTTGTCTGTGGTGTCTGGTGGTTGGAGACTGCTCCAGGAAAGCTTTAGATGTCTCATTCAGGAGGCAGGGAACAGTCTCTGCATGTGTGGATGGCCTTGGAGAACACCCAAGGCCAAGGAACTTGACCCATGGTTGACCAGACAAGGTGGTTCAGCCATTGGGAGCAGTGTGCCTATGCCTGCCTATCCCATTCTTCTCTTTGAACTTCATTTGTGCTGGTGACATGGTAGTCAATCCAGGAAGATAGATGAGATGGATAGGTGTCAGTAAGGATGATAACACAATGAAATAAATTTGTTGAGAATTTCAAGATGAATTTATTGCACTATGAAAATTAGAAAAAAAAAAACTTCAGAGGTTCAGAGCAATAATAAAAATTATCATCTTTACATCATTCTTTGCAGATAATTGGTTTTATAAAATAACTGAAAAAACTTTATCCACAAAAAAAGTATCTGACCAATTGAAGGTAACAAAGGAAGAGTTTCTGTGATTAGAAGTGATAAGGCTCTTCAACGTGGCCATATGATCATAGCCTTTGGCAGCTGAGGCCGGATACCCCAAAAGTCCATGGTGCAAGGCCCTGCCTGCCACTCCAGGCTCCAACCACCAACAGGCTTTGGACCTCTGGCTCTCAATCCTCCTGTGGACAAGCTCTCCTGACCCATCCTTTAATGGTCTACGGGCTATGCCACTAGGCTGTATCTAAGTTTCCAAAATTTGTGCACACTTGGGGGTGTGGCCAGTGGCATCACTGCCCACAACAGCAAGCAGTGTGAGGAGGATCTTGTATTTCGGTGCTGCCCCAGAACTCTCCACCCTTCATTTATTCAGTATGCATGGCTCTTTCCAGGCATTTCACAAACCCAGCCATGCCACAGGCTGGGATTCCAGGGACAGCACTAACAGTGTATAACAAGAGCTATAGAGTCTCCCAGTGAGTGACTAGGGAGAAGACCCAGAGTGCAGTGAGACTGTGTTAGGCCTCAGCACCCAGGAGCAGAATAACTACAACCATCATCACAGAATCTTTCTGGTGACTTATCTTCAAAAATGGCTATTGGTTCCTTTTCTCCTTATCCACAATAATGCTCCTCCTCCAGGATTACACACTCAGAAGTTACATCCAAAATATACATGCATACATTTCTATATGTATGTGTATGTATACAGTTTAAAGATTGCCGTAGTGTGGACCCCCCCTATACTGTATTTACTACCCTACTCAGAAACCACTATTGTCCCTTCTGACAGCAAACCTCTGTCCAGGGTGACCAGTACCCTGACTTTTATGACAAACGTGTCCCACTAGCCTTCCTAGTTTAACACCCAGCTGGGCACCTCTCAGCTGAGGCATTGAGTTTGTCTATTTTACTACATTCAGATGGATCATGACGTGTGCCTTTTGTGGGGACTGGTTGTCTGGGAGACTCACAGGTACTAGAAGTGGCCAGGGCCCATGCATTCCCATGGTTGTTTGGGGTAGTGTGCATGGGTCATGTTCATCTATAGGCCCATTCCAGCTCATGCTTTGGGAGCACATAGAATGTGTCACACGATTCACTGGCCACTGGTTTCACTAAAAGCAGAACTTCCTGAACAAAGTCATTGTCTTTTCTAAAATGAAACACTCTGATATGCCAGACCCTGTGCTGAGCTGGAAGGGAGGTGGGAACAGCATTAATCAAAACATTATTCAAAGAATTCTAAGCCCCCGACTGGCCCATGGTGTGGGGGAGGGGCAGGCTGCTTTGAGAGGGACGGAGTGGGGGACACCTGGCTGAGTTTGCAAAAGGTGGTCAGGGCTGTCCCTCTAGTTAGCGACAGTTGCTGAGACTGACCAATGGCTTGGAAGTGTTAAGTGTATGAAACATCTCAGACAGGAGGAAGAGTGTGTGCAAAGACTTTGAGGCTGGAGAGAGTCTATCAGTCAGCTCCAGCTACCAGAACAATGTGCCACAGAGTGGGCAGCTTGAACAACAGAAAATTGATTTTTCACAGTTCTGGAGGCTGGACATCAGTAAGCACTGGGGTCTCTTCCTCTTCTTAGAAGGGCACTAGCCCTATCAGATCAGGAACTCACCCTTATGACCTCATTTAACCTCCAGCACCTCCTCACAGCACCATCTCCAAGTCCAGACACACTGGGGGTTAGGGCTTTCATATATAAATTTGAGGAGACAGTCAGTCAGTCTGTAACACCAGGTGAGGGGAATTTGAGAAACTAGAGCACACGTGGGAAGAGGGGAGGCAGTATTTGAGTCATCTGTTATTAACAACTCACCCCGAAATTCAGTGCTCTAAACCAATAATCTTCATTGATTTACTCAAGATTTCACAATTTGGGCAGGGCCCAGGGATCTGCTCCTCACTGCCCCATGAGACATCAGCTGAGGTCTTGCTCGCAATGGCTGACAGCTGGGAGCTCAGCTGGGGGGATGGCCAAGGGCCCCAGTTCTCCTTCATGTGGCTGCGTGGGCTTCTTCCTCGCAGCATGGTGGCTGGTTTCACACAGGAAAAAAACAAACATTGTCAGTGTTTTAAAGGTTAGGCCTGAACCGGGCTGTAGGGTCATTTCGGCATTGTAGAGGTGACAGAGCCCAGGTGCAGCTACTTGTTTTTTTTAAATAAAAAGGATATATATTTAAGGTATACAACATGATATTTTTGCATACATAATAAAA
>PVJL010000164.1:310827-429298 GCA_004026885.1 Lyroderma lyra | reverse complement strand
CTGGTTCCTACATGTGTACTGCAAGTGACTGCTCAGAATATGAGCTCACCAGTACCAATTTCAGTGTCTCGTACCAAGCAAGTAACTCTTGAACTCTAGCTGGTGACCTACAATTCAACTCAATTCTGACACTCTCTACCAGGAGACAGGCTCAGACCCATAGTCCCACAAGACTGCCACCCTTTTTCAGGTGCCAGTCATAAGCTCAGGTTGTCACCTGTCCTTTTGACTGACTGGCTGAAAATCATAGGTTCCCAGGTCCTCCCCAACCCCTCAGCTTGGGTTTCATTAACTGGCTAGAGCAAGTCAAGAGACTCAGGAAACCAGCTTACTATTAATAGATTGCCAGGCTATTTCAAAGCATATTAAAAGGTACAAATCAATGGCCAGATGAAGAGACACCAGGAGCAAAGCTTGAACAAAGGAGTTTGGGACTCAGCATGTTTGGGAAATGTTCTGATTCACCAACATGGGAGCTTCCTGAACCCCTTTCTGTTGGATTTCTTGGAGGCTTCATTACATATGAATGATTGATTGATTGATTCCACTCGAGATTGATTCTACCTCCAGCCCCAATCCCCTTCCCAGGAATCAGGTGTTGGGACTGAAAGTAATTCATCTTTGTAGCTCTGAAGTGGTTTCAGGAACTTGGGACAAGAGACCACATACAACAAATATGCTCCCCATTGCTCTATTCACTCAGGAAATTCTGAGGGCGCTATGAGTCAGACTCCAGGCGAACACCAAATATATATAAGAAATATGTTTTGGTCACCTGAATGACCTAACATCATAAAGTGATAACACTTTTATGTGAATTTCTACCAGCTTAACTTCAAGAACATACAGAAACTGTGCTCTGCTCCTTCACAGCTCTGACCCTACCCGGTTACCGATATGACCAAATTACATCTTTAGGCATTGTGTGTCCCAAAACATACACTAACAATTGTCTTTTTATACATTAGTCTCTTAAGTCAAGCAGAAAATGCAAAGTAGACCTCCCAAAAAATATGACAGCAGTACTAGCTTTTATAATTGTCCCTGTGTTTACTTTTAGCAGAGAATTTTACTTCTCCATAAGACTTTGAGTTCCTGCCCAGTGTCTGTCATTATAAACTGAAAGACTCCCTATATGCAGGGCAGCTTTAGTCGTAAAGAACCCTCTCAGCTGTGGTTGATCTGGGAATGTTTCTCATTTTTAAAGGACAGGTTTGCCAAATAAAGAATTCTTAGTTAACAGCTTTTTTTCCTTAAAAACCTTGAGTACATTAACCCACTGCCCTCTGGTCTCAATGGTCTCTGAGGAGAAATTTGCTCATGAACTTATTGGCCACTAGAATGAAAGATCTCTCTTCTTGGCTTTATAGGTAACAATAATGTACCTTATCATGTCTTCTTCAAGAGAACATTCTCCTATAACACTGTGGCATCCATTAAGGTATAGCATCATTTTGAGACCAGAGTTGAAAATAAAGGGATTGAATATTTTAAGTGCAGACACTATAAAGTCTTTAAAAGACAAACAATTATGACAGATTTTCAAATTATAAATGAAAAGATCACTGAAGCATTCTGCAAATTTTAATTTCTAACAAGTAAATTATTAGTCTTTAATATCCCACATAAACAAAAAGCTCTTTGGAGTTTTTTTTTTCTTGTTGTCTTTTTTTGTTTGTTTTTGGGGGTTTTTCAGAGTAAAGGTTCTTGATACCAAAAATTTTCTCCTCTTTTTATTTTCCTGTTTTATTACCATTGTTAGTAAGCATAGTTAGCGTTGTTAATACTGGTTAACCTGGTTGACATAGTTAGTACTGTTTGTTTAGCATAGTTAGCACTGATAGTCTTGTCAGTTAGTGTAGTTAGCAGGTCACCATGTCAAAGAACCTTGCAGCCATCTGTATTGATGAGGAGCCCCATTCTGGCCACTACAAGTTCCCACTCACTATTGGTCAAGGACGCTTTGCCAAGGTGAGTTTGGTCTGGCACACTGTAACTAAAACAGAGGTGGTTGTCAAAGCCATTCCAAAGCAGGGCTCCTACAGACTTTCAGAAGTTCACTGAATGAAAGTGTTGAACCATCCAAATATTATGAAGTTGTTGGAGGTGTTTGACATGGCAACAACACTGTTTCTTGTTATGGAGCACATGAGCAGAGGGGACTTGTCTGATTATGGGGAAGACCACAGCCGACTGCCTGAGGAGGAGGCCTGAGGCATTTTCTAGCAGCTGGTATCTGCAGTCAAATATTGCCACCAGAGGGGCATCATCCACAGGGACCTGAAGCCCCAGAATGTGTTTCTTGATGGTGAATCGAATGTCAAACTTGCAGATTTGGGCCTCAAGAAGGAGTGCATCAGCCATAAGCTCAGCACATTCTATGGCAGCCTCCATTACATGGCCCCAGAACTCTACCTAGGCCAAAGCTATGATGGCCCCAAAATAAGACATGTGGAGCCTGGGAGTGCTGCTGTATTATATCATCACAGGAACCTGGATCTTGGAGGGAAAAAACTTCAGGGAGCTACAGCACTGGATACTTAGTGGGTGCTACCTTGTCCCCTCTCTCATATCCTCTCAATGTGAACATCTACTAAAGAGATTATTGATTGTGAACCCCAACAATAGAGAAGCTCTTGAAGATTTAATGAAGGACACATGGCTACACTTGGGCCAGGAGGGAGAACTTAAGCCTTGCATGGAACCACTGTGTGACAACATGGACCGTTGGGTGATCAAGGAAATGATAAAAATGGGATTTGAGCAGGCCCTGATCAAGGAGTCAATGATACACAGGAGGTACAACAAACTGATGACCACATACTTGATTCTACACACCAAAAAGCCCAAGGTGAAAGGCTGTGCCATCAAAGTGAGGCCCTTCCCTTCCTCGGACTTCAAAAGCCCCAGGTCTTCCCCAGTCCACAAGGTCCAGCCATCAGGCCAGAAGGCCAAAGAGATAGCCAGTCCTCCAGCCAGCCTGCTGTCAAAACCCAGCACTCTCCAATGCAGCTCAGATTCAAGGACTAAAACTCTGCAACCCAACCTGGAGTCCAAGGCCAGGACACCCTAACTCAGCCTGGTGTTGAGAAGTAGGACTCCCCAACCCAGCCAGGACTCAATGACTTGCACTATCCAACCTAGACTGATGTCCAGGACCAAGAGTCCCCCACCCAACCCAGAGTAGAGGCCCAGGAGTTTCCAACCCAATCTGGTATCAAGGACCAGAATTCTTCAAACAATCCTGGATTCAAGGACAAGGACTCCACAACCTCACCAGGAGTCGAGTACCAGGACTCTCCAACCAAGCCTTAAGTCAAGGACCAGGACTCAACAACCCAGCCCAGAGTCCAGGAACAAGACTTCACAACTCAGCTAGGAGTGAAAAACCAAGAACCCTACAACTCAGCCAGGTGTCTACGACTAAGACTTTACAACTCAGCCAGGGTTCTAGGACCAGGACTCCCCAACCCAGGCCAGTATTGAAGAACAAAACTCCCCAACCTAGACTGAAGTCAAGGAACCTAACTACCTAAGTCAGCCAGGAGTCAAGGACCAGGACTCTCCAACCCAGCCCAGGTTCTAGGACCAAGACTCTCCAACCCACCCAGGAGTTGAGGAACAGAACTCCCCAACTCAGCCTGGAGTCAAGGACCAGGACTCTCCAACCTGGACCAGTGTCGAGGACCAGAACTCTCCAACTCAGCCAAAAGTTGAAGACCAGGACTCCCCAAAATGCTGGGCCACCTGAGAGTGTGAGCCCAACCTCTTCCTCCAATCACAGCCAGGGCTTTCAGAGGGCACCTAGAAGGTTCTTCACACTTATGTTAAGCTACCTCTGCTGGAGGCCACCCACCAAAAAGCAGCAGGTAAAATGCAACCAAGTAAAGCCCACATAGTATTTTAAACGGTGGACGGCCAAGTTGGGGTCACATTTCAAGACTCTCTGGGAAGGTCAAGCCACGCTCCCTGCATTTTAATTGCAGAACTCGAAAATACTGAGCTTCAGGGAGACTGGCCACATGGTATGGGAGATCGGCCAGAGGCTGGACACCAATAGCTGTGGCTGGTAGTACAGGAAGCACATGCTGTCTGTGAAGGCCTGGGTTCAGCAGACGATGGAAGTGTGCTAACTGCCCTGGCGTCCTCTGCACAGGGTCCAAATTAGGATGGTACGTGGCGTGTCTGCAGCCTTCAGAAGCATCATACTCCAAATACCTGGTGAGTTTGCAGGACAGGCTGGAGATGCCTGGGGGGACAAGGGGAGAGGCTCCCTCACTGCAGGTCCATCCCTTGGCCCCACATGGTGAAACTTCAGAGACTGGGCTGTTGTTCTGAGGCCCTTCTTTCAGCCCCTGCTCTTCTCTACTTTCAAATTTCTGGGGTGTGAGTGGTTCTTATTAAAGTACTGGGTTCTTCCAAATCTTGTAATAAAACTGTGTTTTGCATCCTCCTTGCACAGAATTGGGGCTCTGCATCCTCCAGGATGAGAAGAGTGTGGTGACACAGTGCCCGAAATTCATCACAACTACTGATGGAAAAACAACTGAAGACAACAAGCAAGGCAACGCCCAATCGCGATGAATGTGGCCCCAAAAGAGAACAGGCTGTGGGCCATTCCGCAAGGCAGAAAGGCAGAAATCTGTTACCTTCTTACACTCACATTACCTAATGCTTTCAGAGGACTGAGGGGACCTTTTGATCCTGTGACCTCTGTTAATTAGGACCAAGAGGTCCACAATAGGACAGCAAAGTCCCCTGAGCCAGCCTTTGCGGGGTGTCAGAGAAGTGGCAGGGGTGTCGTTTCCAAAGTGGCCTTGGGGCCTCTTAGCTGTGTAGCTGAGTTTCCCGACCATGAGGCAGGTGTTGGGTTTTCTCTTTTCCTCCTCGGGATGGGGCCCCAATCCTCAGATTTGACCAGTGAACTGGAGAGGACACATGAGGGCAGGAGGAAGCAGGACTGTTAGGTGCCTACAGGACAGAGGCTGAGGGTGAGAAGGGGGAAGGGGAATTGGACTAGCACCCCTTGTTTTCAGGACCACCCCACGGGTGCATTTGGCTGTGCACCTCCAAACTTAAACATCCCCTGCTCAGGGCCAGGGCAGCCGTCAGCTGTGATGACAGCACTCTGCACGGGAGACTTAGTCCTCCCGTTAGCTCTGGCCTTGGCTGGTTGGCCTAGGGGCTGCCTCTCATCTCCCTCATTAATCCAAGCTCAGTGCTACCGGAAGGGCTTTGAGTTTGGTTCTTTTTAAAAGCTGAGAATCCTGAGCACGAAGGGCCATGATCTGCTGTCATTGGACAAGATGCCTCTTGCTGCTTGTGCACTGGGGGCTTAGGTTGGGTCAGAGAGAGCCTCAGAGCCAGTAACAAAGTCCCACCAGCAACTTGCCATCAAATCTAATGCAAAGCACTCACTGGCCCATGCTACTCAGCTGGTTTGTGAATTAGGAATTAATTAAGCCAATTTATCTAATGGACAATCGCTCAGGTAAGCATTCTGAATACACCATATTAATTATGTCTTTTAATTCTTACAATTATCCTATGTAATGAGGTCTACGATGATTCCATTCTACAGATGTGAAAAACTGAAAATCAGAGAGGCCAATATTTACCCAAAATCACAGAGTTAATAAAGTGATATACCTAGGATTTTAACACAGTTACATGAAAATGACATTTTATTGTCAGCAGATGTGATTCAGTATTTCCCTGTATACCATCCTTGTATTCCCGGGATGCACATGACTTGCTCATAATGAATTATTCTCTAAATACAGTTGATTCAACTTCGGGATATTTTATTGGAGATATTGAATATCTTGCCATTTATATGTTTGATCTATAGTTTTGGTTTTGTACTACCTTTGCTAAGTTTGGACACTAAATGCCTGATAGTTCTGCAGAAAGAATTTGAATGCCTTTCTTCTTTTTCTATGTTCTGGAACACAGGTATAGAAATAATCTTTTTCTTCATGGTTAAAAAGTGTTCCTGGTCTGAGCCGAGAGCTTCTGTTGGGAGTAATGATTAATGCTGACCACTGAGCCTCTGTTTCTCCTACATCTGAGCACATGGAGATTGACCTTCCTGCCCCAGGACTAGGTGGGCTCTGTGGCCAGGCTGGGTCACTGGTTGAAAGTAGAATCAACGTTTCATTTCCAGTAAAGAGCATCTAAGTGCTAACACAAGCTTCCCCAGGGTGTCTCTCCCTCTGCCATGGTGCATGTCAATGTCTTGGAATAAGAGCCCAGGAATGGAGAGCCCTGGACATTTCATGATGGATGAATACCATAAGCCAGAAACCAACACAACCAGTTGTCCACCTAGCCAAACCTGAAGAAGCCAAGGGGTAGCTCTTTGGTGGCTTTTCTAAGGTTTTCCAAAAGTTAATGAATTTTGTCAGGTTCTTGACTACTTCATAAAACAATTTTTGTTTTATTCAAAAAAATAATTCATTGCAGTGAGAATTTAGAATCATCAATATATAGTTTTTTATTCATTTGGTCAACATGCAAACATGAGACCCTGTCCTGGGGACCAGGAAGAGTGAAGTAAACAATGTTCTCATCTCTCTCCCTTTTTTAAGTAAATACTCAATATTTATTAGTTCAATGAAGAGATAAAAATTTAATGTAAACTAGACCTTAGAAATGATCTGATCTACTTCACAAATCATACCAAAGCTCGTATATCTTTTCTCATTGAATAGTAGACATTTTCAAATTACCATGATTTTGTACAGATGATGAGATTGAAGATAAAAAGTGTTCAGTAACTCATCAAAGGCAAGGATGAGACATGGTTATGAATCCATTCATTCCTAGTTACTTTCACATAGGCCTAGATGTCCTAGATGCCTGTGGGCAAGTGTGTGGGGACACACTGCACACATGGGTGCCATGTGACTCAGCATCCGAACTCCATGGGATGGATGCCTGGGTCTGGACTTGCAAGGATAGGCCTGGCCACAGGGCCTTCTGGCATACACTCCAGGCTGCCCAGGTCCACCCCACTCCGCAATTGTGTTGCTAATTCCCCTGAAGCCAGATCTTGGGAGGTATGGGAGCCAGGAGACTTAGGAAGTCTTTCCAGGCCAGACTAGGGCCACATGTGATGGGAGACACCTGAGAATGGTTGAGTACCAAGACACGACCCAAGTCTCATAAGGACAGCAGGGCCATATGTGTTCTAATTCCTTTGCCTTTCCATACTGTTTTTAAAATATAAATACATGTTGTTATTTTTTGTTGGTGGTGTTTTTTCACTAAAAATTCTACAACTTTGTTTTCAATCATCAGTTCACCATCAAGTATTTTTCCATGTCAGTGCCTATACATGAAATTCATTTGAAATGTAAGTAAACCTAAATTCACAGTATTTTATGTTGTGAATGTACAGGAATTACTTTTTTATCTTTTCACTCTTCATGCCTATTTTACCCCAATTTTGTTATAATAATATATGCTATAATATAATGTTATTATGTAATAATACCTGTATCAATAACTTATTACACCTATATTTATGAATGTATTCCACATACCTGTTTGTTGTCATTTGACTTTGCTTGCGGTGTACAGATCAATGTTTTTTCAACTTAATATGGTCAAGTTTATCGATCATTTCTTTGATAGCTAATGGGACTTTTTTGAACGCTTTATCAAGGTCTCCACTCTAAAATTGCAAAAGTAATATTAAAACAATTCATCTATGTTTTCTGCAAGTACTTTTATGGTTTCAGCTTTATAGTTCCCACCAAGTCCAGTCTTGTTTAACCCTCCAAGTTGGCCCAGAAGCCCACCAGCCAAAGGCGCCTCTGTGACGAACCAGGGCACGAGCTCCATCTTGCCAACATCTACAGGACATTTTCCCTGTCCCCTCTGGAGGTGGCATGAGAGACACATGGACAGGCTATTTCCTTCCTAGCAGCCACCCTGGAGTGGAATGATTGTCCGAGGGACTTCTTAAAAATTGGTTCCTAAGTTCTCTCCTTCCACAGGGTCACGCCGTGCGGGGCCAAGAGCCCCCATGCAGATGCCCAGGGTAGTACCCATGGCCCAATTCCTGACCCCAGGCCAAAACACTCCATCCAAGCTGGGCTGGGAGACGATTGGGAGTCTGGGGGACTGGCAGTTTGCCCTTCAGGTCTTTAGGGCACCATGCAGCAGCTACCTTTACAGTAACTTTCCTCAGGAGCTTTGAAAAAATCTGTAAGAGATTGAATTTGGCCAAATAAGGGAGCTCTTGCGAGGGTGGCGGTGGGTGACAAAAGAAAGGTTGGACAAATGGAGAAGAAAAAAAGAAAGGTTGGTGTCAAAAGCTTATAGCACCCAGTACTCCCCAGTGGTCTGCCAACCGAGCACTCAGCAGGCCTGACACTGCTTAGCTTCTGAGATTAGAAGCCATCAGGTGACTTCAAGGTGGTTCAGCCATATATACTGACAGTTGCAGCCAGGCACCCTAAAAGCCTCTGCTTCAAAGCTCTGCCATACCAGGCTCCACATACCAGAGTACCTCAGAACCCTGGGTCACCCTCCTCCCCGCACGAGCTCGCCTGCCACAGCCTGCAATGCTCCATGGGCTGGGCTGGCAAGCTGCACGTTCTCCGCTCTCAGGAAACGGTGCCCTCTGCAAGTGTGTGGCCATGGGCCTCAGGGCCAGAACCAGCTGGAACTACTGGAAATGGCCGAGAGGAGGATCAAGTCCTCTATGTTTCAGTGTGGCCCCGGAACTACCCTTCCTTCTCATTCTCACTCTTACAGTACTCCATTCAGACATTCCACACATAGAGTCATGTTGAGGGCTGGGGTTCCAGGGATAGCATTAACAGGGGTAAGCCACAGCTACAGCATCTCACAGAGACCTGTACCAAGCCCCTGGCCCACTCCCACGTCCAGCAGTTCACCAAGCACAGCATCACTGTCAGATTCACGTCGTGTTAGGAATACAGGATCCAAAGGCATAAACGACTTGTCCTTGATCACACAGAAGCCTTAGAACAGACTGGCAGCTGCTAAAGCTGTCCCTGAAGAACAGACTGTCTACCAAGAAGACACATGGATCCCCAAGAAATTACAGTCAGGTTGGTTAAATACAAAGAAGAATGGTTGGGGTGGTGGTGAGGGCCATGAGCTGTACCTGCATCTGTCTGCCCCCCACTTCCTGCTGCCCCGAGGCCCAGCCACTAAGCCCACTCCTCCTCTACATTCTCCCCTCCCATATGTCCTATCTTGGCTCAGATTCAACAGAAGCAACCCTATCCTGCAAGTGATAATTAAGTTTCTCACTAATAAGAGATGCTGTCCTGAAATGTCTTTGAAGTGTATAAATAAATAAAATTAAAAATTAAAACTCATCCAGACTGTCATTGTACTAGGTGAGGTGAGGTGAGAGAGGATGCCTCAGGCTCCTGGCCATAAAGGGAAGGTGTGGGGAGATAAAGAATCCAAACTTTGGTGAACTTGACACATACATGGCCTGTGTCTGTTTAATCCTTTCATCTATCCAGTCATGTATTTATTATCATATTTTTCCATGCCCCTTTCTGTATCTGACCCAATATCCTTACAGGCTCACAGGCTGGTGAAATAAAGAGTGATCACAATATTTAGGGGCACTTGGGAGTTCCAGATGAGGCCAGAAGGGGCAGGAAGAAGAGGTGGAGATAAATGGACTTTGTAGTGGACATAACATCTGAGCTGGGTCTTCAAGGACAAGTTATCTATCCAGGGCCTGGCACCAAGCAGGAACAAAATACATGATGAATTGAGTGAATGAGTTAATAAATGGGCATCTGCCTAACAGTAAGAGCAAGGGCAGCCCACCCAGACCAAAGCTTGGAAACACAAGGCACCCTGGGAAATATGACAAACCAGCTAATTTGAGTTACTGTCTCAGCATTGAACAGAATGACCACCCTGTTCACACTCAGGGTCTGGACAGTTAGATTCCTGCCACAAGTTCCCAATTTGCTGTTGCCAGGGCACGTTATAAATAACCACTGAGAGTTGAGCATAGGAAAAAGTTAGTGATCTCCACCCTAACCACCTTATAAATAATTGGTGCTTGCTATCCTGCTCTCTATCACCTGCTGGCTCCTGGGATGGGAAACTTCACTTGCTTCGGTGTGTGGTACCACCCCCACCCCTACCTCATCTGAGCTCTATAAGTAATAAATTTGTGACCTCACTTCCTTTGGGTAAGAGTATTGGCTCCACCTCAGTTGATGACACACTTACTTTCAGAAGCTGAAGAGACCCCAGGGCAAAGACATCCAGGAAGAGGTGTTATGATAGCAGGTCAGGATGGAGCTTGTGACCCCCCTGGGGAGAGGGCAGAGTGGAAGAGGATTGAGGACTTTGAGGAAGTCCATTAACTGGTATTAACAAGGTGGAGATCCTTCATATTCATTTCACAACCTTCCGGTGCCTAAGAGAGTGTAGGGCCCAGGGAGGCTACGAGTTGACTTGACCCAAATCCACCTGAATTTCCTCTTTGAATCACTGGAATAGAGTTTGTTGAATTCTTCATATTGGTGACCTAGGCACAGGCCAATTACCTAGGGAGGTAAAAATCAAGAATTACAAATCCAGGCAAAATATAGACACAAGGCAAACCTTGGACTGGGACTGCAAACTAGGACTCATCATGTAGCTCACTGGGGCCTCAGGACCTTTGCACTTGCTGCTCTCTCAGCCTGGAATAAGCTGCCTTCTGCATTGCTTGCTCCCTAAACACCTTCAGTGTTTTGCTCCCACATTCTAATTTTTTGTTCTCCATAGTATGTATTACCATCTGACTTTGTGTATATTTTTTTTTCTGTCTCTTCAACAAGGCTGTCAGCTTAGGAAAATAGAGACCTGTCTGCTTCACCCACTGCAATGTGCGGTGTCTAGAACTGGCCTGGCACACAGTAGGGTCTCAGTGAATGTAGACTGGGGACACCTGTAGGTCATCCATCATAGTCCCAGATTAAGAATGAAGGGGTCAGGATGAGCTGCTGAAGATCTTGTTCTTTTGGAAACATCTCATTGCTATTGAAAGAATGCGAAATTAAGTCCAAGGAAAGCAACTGCCCTGATTTGGGGTCAGTCCTAAATGTAATAAACTGCTAGGGGTGTGTGGGTCGTTCAAGGTTCTCAAAGGCATTTAACCTCCTCCCGGCATCTCCTTGTATCTCCCTAAGAAAACTCATATTCGATTTGAAGTCTGAAGGAACCCCATTACTTACTCTGAGGCTCTCTGGCAGGTAAAGGTGACAGGGCAGGACACTGGAGCATAATGGGAAAGGACAGAGTGGGAGCAGGCGGGGTTCAGATGGAGGTTCTACACCCCAGGAGGAAAATAATGCAGGCACACATCTGCATTCATGCCCCAAGATACCGCCCCAGGGAAGAAAACACCTACAATTCAGTGAAGTCACACCTAAACCCTTAGAAAAAATTCTCCTCCTCTGTCCCCCATCACTCATAATGTTCATGGACACTGCCCCCAGATTTGAAGGTAACATATTATTTTCCATACCTACTCAGCAAGGATTCAGAAAACAAATGCTAGTCAAGGTGAGGGTGCAGTGGGACTAGCACTCTTAGATGCTTCTCGGGAAAAATAGGGATGGTGCCATTTTTCTGGAGTAGCTTTTGGCAGTGTGTCTGAAGAAATTGTAAAACTCACAGCCTTTGACTTAGTTAATTCTACTGCTGGGAATTTATAGAAAGAAAACAATCAGACATACTGACAAAGATTTATATACAAAATGTTCACTGCAGCATTGTGTATAATGGCCAAAAATTGGAAGTGACTTAAATTCCCTATCAATAAGAAAATTATAAAGACAATCAGGATGTACTATTTAATAAATACCATTTTGCTTAAAAATCAAGTTTATTCATGGATCCCCCATTATTTCTTCTAAACTTCCTCTGTCACTGAAGTTGAGGGTCATCCATTTCTTCAAGAAGTTTTCCCATTCCAAAGATATGAAACACGGAACGACGTAGTACCCATTTGGTGTCTTGCCACTATGGCTCCCAGAAGTCCTCTTCCATAAAAGGCAGGGTTCCCAGTGACCATGAATACAAAGCAACTCCAGGCACCACACATCCACTTGTGGAACCATCGTGGTTTTGGCCCAGGAAGAGTTCTGGGACAGCATAAAGGGACTTGGAGACTGCCCCAATAGATGTTAAACTTATAGCTGATAAACTCATTGCTGAGGTCAAAGTCTGTGATTTTCACATTCATTTCAGAATTGAAAAGCAGGTTTTCTAGATGAAATAAGCAGGTCCTCATAGATAATATGCCTCTGATGACAGTACTACACAGAAAATAGCAGCTGCTGGAGTTTGCATCAGTCCACTTTGTTATGCAGTCATGGTTCTCCAGATAATCGGTATCTCTCTTTCACCAGCATACTCCAAGAGGAGGAAGTGTGTTTCTGCTGAGTCTATAACCTGGAACAATTTTAGAATATTAGGTAACTCAAAGCTTTCATGATCTGGACTTTGCAGAGAAGTCTCTGGAGTGTGGAGGAGCTCTACTGACTCTGGTCAATGACCTTTTTGAAAGGAAGGCAGCTTTCATCATATTCACCCCAATATGATCTTAAACAGATTTTTTATTATAAACGTTGAAGGGCAGAAGGCAGTAGGTTGATCAATTCCAAGTGTTAAGGGACAAAGCTGTCAACCAACAATCCTACAGCTGGCAAAACCGGTTTTTTAAAAATGAGGGAGACATTAAGACATTCCCATATTAACCAGAGTTGAGAGAGTTCTTTAGCACTAGACCTGCCTTCAGGTTACAATGAAAGAACACTAGATAGTAACTCAAATCCTCCTGGAGAAATAAAAACCTCTGTTAAAAGTAAACATGTGAATGATTATACGAACTGGTACTATTGTAACTTTGGTTTGTAACTCCACTTTTTGTTTTCTGTATTAAAAGACTAATGAACTTTTCAAAGAGAAAAGCTAGTTTATGTTTTTGGACTTGCAATGTATAAAGACGTAATTTTGTGATATCAACAACTGAAAAAGGTTAAGTGAGGTCAGACCTGATTAGAAGAATTTTTATGAAAAATATGAAATTGAAGTTAAGCTGGTATGAACGCACATAAAAGAGTTCAATGTACTTCTCATGGGAACCACAAAGAAAGCAGCTATAGAATGTACACAAAAATAAAAAAGAAATTTAAATATTTCACTATAAAAAAGTCAATTAAACTCAAAAGAAGACTGTCAGGCATGAAATGAGGAACAAAAAAAGGCATAAGACATATAGAAAGCAAACAACAAAGTGATAGAGAACTAACTGACAAGTCTCCTTATCAATAAATATTTTAAATATGAATGTATTAAATACTCCAATAAAAAGGCAGAGATTGGCAGACTGGATAAAAACACATGATCCAACTATGGACTATTCACAAGGGACTCAACTTCAGATCCAAAGACACAAAAGGGTTGAAGTTGAAAGGACAGAACAGGATAGTCCCTGCAAATAGTAACCACAAGAAAGCCCAGTCAAAGGGAAAATAAATAATTGTGGGTTAAAAGACATAGATTGGAAGAATGGATTAAAAAACACAATCTAACTATTTGCTGTCTACAAGAGACTCAGTTTAGATAAGAGGACATAAATTAAATTGAAAGCTAAATTATGAAAAAAATATTCTGTACAAATAGTACCCCAAAGAGGGCAGGAGTGACTATACTAATATCAGACAAAATTGATTTCAAAGCAAATATACCCATGTTCATAGCAGACTTAGTCACAGTAGCTAAAAAGTGAAAGTTTGTATGTTCATCAAGTATACATACAGTGGAACAGTTTTGAAATTTGAGCAAGAATGACACAAAAGTTAGTCACAAAAGGACAAATACTGTAGGGTTTCATTTCTATGAATAAAATGCTTAGAATAGTCAAAAATCACTAACAGAAAATAGAAGAGTGGTTGCCAGGGGCTGGAGACTGGAAGGAATGGTTAGTTATTGTTTCATGGATATGGTAATTCAGTTTTTAAAAATGTAAAAGAGTTCTGGAGATGGATGGCGGTCATATTAGTGCAACATTATGAAGGTGTTTAACACTACTGAACTGCACATTTAAAAATGGTTAAGGTAGTAAATTTTATCATGTGTATTCTACTGCAATAAGACAAACTGGGGGGCGGGGTGTCTCTCCCCTACGCAGCTGTATTGTAACTCTGTGTAAACATTGACAGGCAAGGAGGTAAGTAGGAGAGGCCAGCAGAGTGTGAACAGCACTGGCTAAAGATTGCATACTCCTGAGCAGGAGAGCCTTCTCTCTCCTGGTTTTTAATCACATTGATCTCAATCATTTCATTCCTCTCTTCCAGAAAATCATATTTGACTATGAAAAATAGGAAGCTGAGACGACCTACTTATTGGCCCTGGAAAACATGAAGATGGGTTAACTATGGATATAACTCTGAACAATTTATTCACCATGAACAGAGATGATCTGCACCAGATTAAAGTTTCATGCCAGTTCAGCCCATCCTTCAACATCTGCAGAGGAAAGACAAAGGAAATTTGAAGACAACACATGCTTAATTAGAAACTTTAGCTCACAACCCACAAATTTTACAGATCACCCAAGAAAAATATTTCTTGAATGTGACACGAGGTAGTTAAACCAGGTTTAGTCTGTTAATATAAAATACTTATACATCATTATCCTTAGCAAATACATATTGAAATAGTGTAAAATTATTTCTTAAGCATCAAAGAATATTTTCAATATGTAAAAAAGACTGGACAGGAATAGAGACTTCAATCTGAATCTGACAACATTAATTTAAAAGGAAAAATGTGGAAATTTAAAAAGCATCTGTAGTAGTCAGTGTTCTCCAGGGAGAGAACCAATAGGATGCATTTATTTATTTTTTAGGAGGGATTGACTCACAAGATTATGGAGGCTGATAAATCCCACAATCTGCCATCTGTAAACTGGAGGCCGAGAAAAGACGCTGATGTAGTTAGTGCCTGTCTCATCCTCAATGCCTGGTAACCCAGGAAGCCAATGTTCAAAGGCAGGAGACGAGGGGTATCTCTGTTCGAGCAAAGAACAAACTTGCCCTTCCTTCACTTTTTTCTTCTATTTAGGCCCTCAATGGATTGGGTGTCCAAACTCATTGGGGAAGGCCATCTTCCTTCCTCAAATCTACCAATTCAAACACTAATAATCTCTTCTGGAAACACCCTCAAAGAAACACCCAGAAATGAAGTTGCATTAGCTGCCTGGGCGTCCCTTAACCACCGTAAGTTGACACATGAAATTAACCATCGCATCTAATGAATTTGAATCCACACTTCTGTTGCTACTATTCCAGGCAACTTCTGTATTCTGCCTTCCTCAGTCTCTCTATTGCTCCCCTTTTTTGTCTGTTTTCATCTGGCCCACCGCTTCTTTCCCATCTCATTCTCTCTCACTCTTGCTGTGCCTTTCCAAGTCATCCACACCCAAACCACCCCGGCCTCCATTGTACGTCTGTTGCTCTCCAACTCTCCCTTACTCCATTCCCTGCTGTTTTTACTCTTTCCTCCTCATCTCTCACCCTTGTGGATATTCAGGGATGGAACAAAGATGTCCCTTATCCAGGAAAGCACACTTTCCAATGGGCCAGAGGGAATAGAAACACCCCTGGCAGGCCTTTGGTTGAATAGGATTTGGGACAGAACACCAGGTGTCACAGAAAAGGGGCCAGTCACCTCCCCCAGTCCAGGGTTCAGGGGCCTGTCTGAGGGATAACTGTGAAGGAGACGACCAGGGAAGGGCAGGGCCTGACTGCAGGACGAGGACGGTGAGGGGTCTCGGGGGAGGGCTGGAGTCTGAGAATCCCAGGATGAGGGCCCGAGGGGAGAGGCTGGGGGCCAGGGTGAGAACCAACCTCCAGAGCGGGACCTTGACAGGGCGTAAAGCGGGTAGGAGAGATGAGGAAGTGTTTAAAACAGGATAGCCAGGCAGCAGGCGGTGTCCGTATGTGCCCACGTTAGAAAGGCCGGTTGGCATTTCAACGGAAATGGAATCTGACCTTGCAGCGGATGGAAGCCCCTGGAAGCATCCTAGGGCGACCCCCGGATAGGTGGGGGCAGGGATCGCGATGTCCACAGTGCCCCTCTGCACACACACTGGGAGCGTGCAGGACGTGGGGTGTGGCTACCCGAAAGGCGGGTATGAAGTGCAAAGAAGGAAACTCCTGCTCCTGGGAGTGGCCTTTCCTACAACTGATTGCCGGCAGGTGGCGGAAAACGGCGGCTGGGGAAGAGAGGCGGTGCCGGGGGCGGGGCGGGGGCGGGGCCTAGCTCCAGTGGGCGGGGCCTGTGTGGGTTGGGCCTGAGCCTCCCACCTGCCCTGAGCTCCTCAGGAACTGTACTTCCTTCTTCCCAAGAGAATTCCGGTCCCTGAGGCCAGATGCATTTGGATGGGTTGATACCCATTGGAGCAAAGCTGTCTCCAAGACACTCCAGTTTAGTGTTTTCACCAGTATAAGAAAGTATCTTAGACTGGTGATGGACTCTTATATTAAAATGCTGAGTTTTCTTTATAACAAGACGAAAAGTTAGAGTTAAAAACCCTTTTTGTAAGGGATGGAGACTGACAAAGTCTCTCTCTTTGAAAAAAACTTTCTCTGAGTTCTTTTTCAACTGTGACTGACATTTCGTTTTTTTGTTCTTGTCTGCACTGTCCAGTTTTAGCAAGATTCTTCTTCAATCAGTTTATCCAGAGTCCCTCACTTTCTATATCTGATCAGCTTCCTCATCCCTGACCATTTCTCCCAGGTGATGTATGATCGATCACTCTGGCCTGCCTACAGCAAGAATCTAGTTAGATGGGCTTAGCCAGAATCCCCTTATACTCCGGATGTTTCCTCGTAGTACGTGTCCATCCGCTGACCACCCTACCACCACTCTACCCTGTCCCTTGGCCATAAATTTCCATTTTCCCTTGTTGTATTCAGAGTTTAGCCAAATCTCTCTCCCCCACTCCAGACCCCATGCAATGGTCTCTATACCTATGGCAACAGTCTCCCCTTGAATAAAAGTCATTCTTACCATTGTTAGCAAGTGTCATAAATAATTTTTTCTTTAAGAAGACAGATGTCTAACAAGTGGCCCAAATGTGATAATCATCAGCACAGTGTCTTCTTATCCCTAAATAGCAAGCTCCACTTTCTTGCCAGTCTGTGCACAAGCCAGTCACACCCTCCTGCAGAAACCAGGGGCTCCTCTAAGCTTCTGATACCACAGAGTTCCTCCCACAGTCCCTGCAGGTTCACTCTGCTCATGAGTGCAGCCTCCCGAGGGCCCTGTGTGGCATACACTGCCTTCTCCTGGGCTGTGAGGACACATGACTAGTAACCTACTGTTGATCTCAACTGTCAGCATCGGATGCTATGTGCTTATCCATCTTCCTAAGCCTAGGATGGGAATCTCTCCCTCTTCACCAAAAAGGTGAAGAGCAGGCAATCACGACAGGCTGTCCTCATCCCTTCTCTCATCCAGTCCTGTCTTCAATCTTTTTCCTTATATTCGCTTCTCGGCCTTTTTGGCTAAGATCAAGTGCAATCTCTTCCCTTACACAGCTCTCCACCCCACTTATCCTCCTTGCCTTTCTAGGCTGCTCTATGTCTTGGCTAAGATGGGATTCCTACCAAACCTTTACTTCTCTTTGTCTCCATCTCACCCCCATGGTGCCCAAGGTTCCTGACCACTCTGCACACCAGCACAATGTCTGTGGACCACCACTTTGAACTTCTGATATACCCAGCACAGAGACCAGACTCATGACAAAGAGTGGAGTTCTGTCTTCTTCATGCGGACACATTCCCTAACTCCATAATATATGTTGCCATGTGTGACCACACAGAGGCTGGAGAGCTGTATAAGAGGCAATGTTTGTTTCTAAGGAGGGCACAGGCTCAGAGCTATAAAAGAAAGAGTATTAATATGACTATATATAAAAAACTACGTGTGTGTGTGTGTGTGTGTGTGTATGTGTGTGTGTGTGTTTATAGGCTGTCCAGAAAGTATCCAGTCATGTAATATGAAAAGTAGAGGAGTTTATGTCTGGATTTTTTTGTGAACAGCCCGCGTTAAAAAAAAAAAACCAAAAACAAAAAAAAAACACCTAAAATAAAGTCAAAATATGAATAGAAAAATGAGAACATATTTACAATCCATATCATAACTAAAGGGCCAAATACACAAAGAGCCCTTAGGTATCAATAAGACAAATGATACCTGTTCTATAAAAGCATAGGCAAAGACTATAAATAGAAATATCCAATGATAGCCTTGCTCCGTCATGGTAAGAAATGCAAATTACACTGCAGTGGACAGAACAGGCAGCCCTTGATTATGGCCCCAATGATCCCTGCCTCCTACACGGACATCTGGTGTGATCACTTCCCCTAAGTGTGGGCTGAACTCAGTGACTGACTTCTAGCCAAGAGAGGCAAAGATGTTGAGTCTGTGATTAAATTACCGAAGAGAGATTAGTCTTGCTGGCAGGATGGTCTCTGGGCAACAACCAGTGATGAACAGAGGCCCTCAGTCCAATAACCTGCCAGGAACTGAATCCTCACTTATATTGTGGGAGTGGGTTGGGGAGATGGATATGAGCATGGTGGACACCTCAACTGCAGCCTCATGAGAGACCCTGTAGCAGAAAACTCAGCAATCTGGATCTTGGCCCACAGAAATCATGAGATAATAAGTGAATGCTGTTCTAAGGACGCAGCGGGCTCCCCACAGAAAGGACTTACAGGGGATCTTGTGGTCCCCTCATAAACGCAGTACTTATGGGCTGACAAACACACAAGGGTCTCCTTTACAGCTGCAAACAGACCGTGGTGTCACGGACAAAGGGTTTGGGAGTGAAGGGCTTGGTCATGGTTCTGCGAGCTAGTCTTGTAGTTGCTCACAGAAAATCTTTTTGGGAAAGAGGAGCTGCGTTAGACATCCTGTGAGGGACGGCAGGGAGAACCTAAACCCGGCTGAGGTCATCTGTGGTGTCTGGTGGTCAAAGGCTCCTCCAGGGCAGTTTTAGATGTCTCACTCAGGAAGCAGGGACTGGCCACCGCCCACACAATGGCCTTGGAGGGCATCCATGGCCAAGAAGCTTGATCAGTGGTGGACCAGATAAAGCTGTCTGGTGGACAGGAGTGGTGTGCTTTTTCCTGCCTGTCTCATTCTTCTCCTTGACCTTCACAGCAGTTGTGGGGTCACCTGGGCTGGCGGCTGTGATGTCAATCCAGAAAGACAGATGAGGGTGGGGGTGATAAAAGAATGAAATGAATTAGTTGAGAGTTTTAGGATTCCTTTATGGCAGTATGAAAGTCAGTGAGGAAAAAGCTCCAGAGATTTATAGTTATAATAAAAATTAGCACCATTACACATTATTGTAGTTACTTCCTTTTGTTGCAGTTAATTGTTTTTTACAAAATAACTCAATAAAGTTTATCCACAAAAAGTCCCTCAATGAAGGTGACAAAGGAAGTGTTTTTGTCCACGGAGTTTATAAATCTGCCTGGGAGCCAAGGAACCCCTCATGCCAACAGGTGAGCTCCTGAACCACAGCCAGCATGCAGCCGCCAGTCCAGAAGGCCCCAACACATTTCCTGCACCAATCAACCCAACTGCTTGGGACTTTCATCAGTCAATGATTGATAGACAGCTTCCAACTTAGAACTAAATAGAAGCAAGCCAAATATGTTCCCCTAAACAGCCAGGTAGGATGCTATCTTCTAGATAGCCCACTGCCAGCTTAGCCATGCCAATGACCTCTAGGCACAGTGTGCCTTCCTTTTATCCCACCGGAGAACTTTCTCACTCTTGCCCCTGCCTTTTAGTCTCTGCCAAAGGCAGATAGCAATGGCAGACCCACTTGCACTATAGGGCCAACTCTCCATGTGCTGTCGCCTTTAGGACATCTTCCTTCATCTCTACAGAGGTTATTAGTTCAGGAAGCAAAGAAAGCACTCTGACTAATACCCATGCATGTGTTCACTCTTTCCTCAAATGTGTTTATGTATATGTGTATTTATTTATTCATCACAGTTTTTAAATGAGATCTAATTCACATGCCATAAAATTGCCCTTTTAAAAGTGTACAATTCAGTGACTAAGAGTCTATTCACGAAGTTGTGCAACCATTACCACTATCTAATTCAATAACATTTTTACCATCTGAAAAAGAAATTCCCATATCCTTTAAATGGTCACTTCTATTCCACCCTCATCCCAGCCCTTGGCAGCCACCAATGTGCTTCCTGTGTCTATGAATATGCCTATTCTGAATATTACATATAAATGGAATCATACACTATGTAGCCTTTATGTCTGGCTTCTTTTGATTCATGTTTTCAAGGCTCATTCATTTTTCAGCATGTGATTTATTCTTTTGTTTGGCTTAAGAATATTTTATTCTAATATATATATATATATATATATATATATATATATATATATATATACACACACACACACACACACACAAGTATATCATGAGTGTCTGTGTGTGTGTGTGTGTGTGTGTGCAGATAGATGATAGGTAGGTAGATAGATAGATAAAGTTACATATTTTTAATTTTAAATGTGGAAAAAACACATAATAGAAAATTTGCTATTAAACCATTTTAACCATCCCATTCTGTGGCATTAAGTATTATCTTCCTGCTGAGCCCTGTCTTGTCCCATCCATTTGAGCTCCCCCAAGCCCAGAGAGCATCAGCTCAACCATGATCCCTGAGAACCCCCATTTCTTGGAACCCTTTACATCACCCATCCTGACAAGGACTCGGCTGCTGGGAACTGCCAGCAGTGGCCAAAGTGGGAGAATGCAAAAGGAAAGAGATGCAAGGAGACAGGGAAAAGGAGTGGTGGCTTGCAAATGCCCACACAGCACAGGGTATTCCCTGGTGGTCTCCAAACCAAGTACACACCAGGCACAACCCTGCTTAGCTTCTGAGATTAGAAATGATAAGTCACTTCAGGGTGATTATATGATCATAGCCGCTGGAAGCTGAGACCAGGTACACCCAGAAGTTCATGATACACAGCCCTGCCACTCCAGGCTCTACTCACCAGCAGGCTTTGGGACTCTGGGTCTCCATCCTCCTATGGCCAAGCTCGCCTAACTCCACAACTCAGCCTGGAGTCAAGGACCAGGACTCTCCAACCTGGACCAGTGTCGAGGACCAGAACTCTCCAACTCAGTCAAAAGTTGAAGACCAGGACTCCCCAGAATACTGGGCCACCTGAGAGTGTGATCCCAGCCTCTTCCTCCAACCACAGCCAGGGCTTTCAGAGGGCACCTAGAAGGTTCTTCACACTTATGTTAAGCTACCTCTGCTGGAGGCCACCCACCAAAAAGCAGCAGGTAAAATGCAACCAAGTAAAGCCCACGTAATATTTTAAACAGTGGACGGCCAAGTTGGGGTCACATTTCAAGACTCTCTGGGAAGGTCAAGCCATGCTCCCTGCATTTTAATTGCAGCACTCAAAAGTACTGAGCTTCAGGGAGACTGGCCACATGGTGTGGGAGATCGGCCAGAGGCTGGACACCAACAGCTGTAGCTGTGAGCAGTGCAGGAAGCACACGCTGTCTGTTCAGGGACGATGGAAGTGTACTAACTGCCCTGGCATCCTCTGCACGGGGTCCAAATTAGGATGGTACGTGGCATAACTGTGGCCTTCAGAAGCATCGTACCCCCAATACCTGGTGAGTTTGCAGGACAGGCTGGAGATGCCTGGGGGGACAAGGGGAGAGGCTCCCTCACTGCCTCCCTCGGCCCCATCTGCTGAAACTTCAGAGACTGGGCTGTTTAAGGCCCTTCTTTCAGCCCCTGCTCTTCTCTACTTTCATATTTCTGGGGTGTGAGTGATTCTTATTAAAGTACTGGGTTCTTCCAAATCTTGTAATAAACTGGACACTCCAGAAACATATATTAGACACTCTGTTTTGCATCGTCCTTGCACAGAATTGGGGCTGTGCATCCTCCAGGATGAGAAGAGTGTGGTGACACAGTGCCCGGAATTCATCACAACTACTGATGAAAAAACGACTGAAGACAACGAGCGAGGCAACGCCCATTCGCGATGAATGCGGTCCCAAAAGAGAACAGGCTGTGGGCCATTCCGCAAGGCAGAAAGGCAGAAATCTGTTACCGTCTTACACTCACACTACCTAATGCTTTCAGAGGACTGAGGGGACCTTTTGATCCTGTGACCTCTGTTAATTAGGACCAAGAGGTCCACAACAGGACAGCAAAGTCCCCTGAGCCAGCCTTTGTGGGGTGTCAGAGAAGTGGCAGGGGTGTGGTTTCCAAAGTGGCCTTGGGGCCTGTGCAGCTGAGTTTCCCGACCGAGAGGCAGGTGTTGGGTTTTCTCTTTTCCTCCTCGGGATGGGGCCCCAATCCTCAGATTTGACCAGTGAACTAGAGAGGATGCATGAGGGCAGGAGGAAGCAGGACTGTTAGGTGCCTACAGGACAGAGGCTGAGGGTGAGAAGGGGGGAGGGGAATTGGACTAGCACCCCTTGTTTTCAGGACTACCCCACGGGTGCATTTGGCTGTGCACCTCCAAACTTAAACATCCCCTGCTCAGGGCCAGGGCAGCCGTCAGCTGTGATGACAGCACTCTGCACGGGAGACTTAGTCCTCCCGTGAGCTCTGGCCTTGGCTGGCTGGCCTAGGGGCTGCCTCTCATCTCCCTCATTAGTCCCAGCTCAGTGCTACCGGAAGGGCTTTGAGTTTGGTTCCAAAAAACTGAGAATCCTGAGCACGAAAGGACATGATCTGCTGTCATTGGACAAGATGCCTCTTTCCATGGGGAGACAGCAAGCTCAGCTCTGGGCCAGTCTCCTCGTCTGGTTCACCTCTGGAAACCTAACCTGTGAAGACAGATGCTCCCCATGAAAGGAGTCTGAGCAAACACTTCCAGAGTGTTCCCTTGTTCTTTCCACCCACACTAGTGCACCCCCACTCTCTCCCAAAGACGCAGCTGCTTTTGAAATATACTGGGCTGACTCTTTCCCTGCTAATCCCTGCAGATCTTAAATAACTCAGGAAACAGACTGTCTCATACCTGGAGTAACTTGATTATTGCTAGAAATAGGAGTTTGGGGTCAACAAGTTCCCTGCTAAGCAGACAAGTGTAAAAGCCTAATTTCAAAAACCAACTAAATTCCACTTGTGGTATGAAGGCAGAAAGTGAACTCGGTCAAGGCTTGGCCTGAGCTCTCAGTTTGGGGAGATAGATATTTAGGACGCCCCAGGTGTCTTGTCTATATGATTTCCTCTGCACTCTCCATTCTTATGGAGCCCCCAATTTTATGGGAAAAGGAACACTAATATATATGAAAATATTAAAGTTGTTGAGGATATTGTAAAAAGAAAGGTATGTAATTCATTTGCTTTTCATATATTTACCCTGATCATCGGCAAAGTGTCTTGTAGGCCTGGTTTAAAATAGAACGTATTAATAGAAAATTTGAGGGCCAATAAGGCCAACAGATCAGGAAATGACTGCCATTGAACATATTGTTTGTAATTCACAGTTCCCAGAGGACAGGGCTTGCCACACCCTTCAGGGCCACACAGGGAAGCACGGATTTCTTCAGAAGGCAGAGGAATATTTGAGAGACTACTCTTCCTGAAAAGGAAAAAAATGGGCTGGGAAGGAGGTGTCCCCTTGCTTTCAGCTTGAGGGTTAAGTATGCAGATGTGATGGCTGAGTGCAGGCAGCCATCCTGCAACCATGAGGGAGTGACATAAACATTCTGTCAATGGTGAAGTAGAGAGGTGGTGACATCTCGGTCACTGATGACATTTTTGGGCCACCAGATCACCTTTGACCTCTCATCTCTCACATCTTTAAACATAAAATGTGCAATGTCTTTTTAGTTTAAGCCATTCTTTGCAGGGTTTTCTCTTGCTTCAGCCAAACACATATCCAGATACAGGCCTGTGAATGGGAGACTGCCCATGTGCTCACATGAGCATGACCCTGTCTTTGCCACGCAAAGTCAGAGCAAGGGATGCCTGGCATGGGGGAGCTGGGAGGATGTGGAGGTGCCAGTGAAGGAAGGTATCCTTCATCCCTTCAGCAAAATTTGCTCTGGGGAGTCTCCTAAGGGCCCCACAACAGTTACAAAGTCTCAGGTCCCACAGAACCCCGGGTGTGGGGCTGGCAGCCTTAGCCCCCGTCATATGGACAAACCACAACATGTGGCTTCTAGGAGTACAAGCAGCGGCATCTGGGTGAAGATAGCTCTACGTTTTCTTATTATTACCGAGCTGTCTCCCTTCTCAGAGTCTCAGTCTTACCCTCTAAAGTGGGGACATCAATTGCTACCTTAAAAAGGTTAAGCCCATTAGATTAATCTGGGCCATATGAGTGGCATGTTTTTTTAACACTATGTGCAGAGTTATGCTTAAAAAGCAGTTAAACTTTTCATGAATTTTGCAACTTGAAATAGATCTCCTTTGCTTAAAGGTAAACTGTTTCCATTACTATCAGTAATCTTGATTATAATCACAATGACACGAAGTCTTTAATTTTTACTTTCCTAGGGAGGGGAATCCAACTGCTGCCTTTTTAATATAAAATCAGAGCAACTGAAATATAGCATCCATTCAAATTAGTATCAACTACAAAAACTGCCAGATATTTCTCAGTTTTGAAATGGGATGTTTTAAATTATCAAATTATTAACTTTGCACTTTAGTTTGGAGAAAATCCCTTTGGCAATGGTAGTGTTTGCCAGTTAATTGATCATGGAAAAAAATTTTAATAATTATTTATTGATAAAACACTAGGAGTTTATACATGGATTAAAGCAGACTATAAATAGTGGTCACATTAATGAACTAATGAACTCAATTTATATAATTTTATAAAAATTTTATAACACTAAAAGTAATCAATTATTAGAATTACATCATTTTTTTTTATTAAATCAAAAAATCAAGTATTTTCATGCAACTTCCAAGTATTCTGGTACCTGATATGCTACTTCTTTCTTAAAATAAATGTATTATTGCACAAAAACAACACATAGATAAATACATTTTGTTTTTTCTTATGTATTTATAAATAACATTTTAGTTCAAAATTATCAAGCAAGTATATGGCTATTGCACAGTTCGGAAAATGCTGGTTTAGAGGGCAATAGTCTTATTTTGGATTGTTTTGGATTATTGAAATGAAATTAGAATGACTTTGGGAGCCCAATATAGTGATCAAAATAGAAATCTTCTTGCCTAGTATCTTTTAAAATGATAACTCACTGAATCTCAAATAAAGCAGATGATAAGAAATGAAATTTTAAGACATATGTACAGCAGACTTTCTATTCTTATAAAAACCATTATAGATTTTTAAAAATATATTTTGAAATTCAAACAGTTCATTTAAAAAGTACTTCTTTTATAATATATTGAATAGCAAACCTGGCTCTTAGGAAAGGAAATGTAGCTTTGCTCTCCTTAAATGTTGCAGAATAGATTTTCAAAGGTTCAGAATTTTGTAAAGTATTTTAAATAATCCAGTCATTCTGAAAATATATAACCTTTCAAAATAATAGAATTGACAATGTTTTAAGCATCAACTTTATTTTTCATTGTAGACTAGTAGCAAACATTTCATAATTATACAATATGTAAGCAGTTACCTACATCTCCTTTTTAATATCAGATATTTTATTCTGCAACGTATAGGCTCTCCTCATTTAATGACCAAGTTTCATTCCTACGACTAGGTCATTAAGCAAGTTGGTAGATAAGCAAGGAGCTTAAAAGCTATGTCTTGTAGTGTGCATGGCACCATAGGGCATGTATTTTTCAGTATATATCATGTTTCACCACACTTATAAAAGACATATGTAGCCTTGCATGATAGCGAACACTTTGTGTAGTGAATACTAACCAACTGCAGAAAGAGACAAAGCCTGAGAAAGGGGATTTCCAAGACCCACACAGACTGAGAAAGGGGATTCCCCACACTGGAGAACAGGTTTTAAGTCAGGGGGTCATTAAACAGGTAGGTCATTAAGTGAGGAGTGGCTATATTTTTATTGCCTGAATTAGAATCCATAATTCTGTGAAAATAAGGACATCTTGATGCTGGTACAGTGAGAAGACCTGTGACCTCCAGAACTGTAAGAGAATAAATTTGAGGTAATTTGTTACAGCAGCAATGGGAAACTAATACAGGTGGTGAAGTATAAATTATAGGCAGGTACTATGAGAAGGGGGGGCTTCATCAGGCAGAGCAGAGAAGGACCATGTTTCCAGGACCTTGGTAGGAGCTTCTGAGGGCATCTAAGCTCAGAGAGGGAGATGCCCACGAGGACATCCTGGTGTCTTTGCATCTGCACCTTAACCAGCACTTCACCCCAAGATATGGTGATTTGGGAAAACACATTGTTTTCCTTAGCAGCAGTATCCTGAAATCTCTACTTCCTATAATGTTTTTCTGGCACTTTAAAAATCAACCATCTAAATTACTCCAGCTGTAGTGAGGAGAACAGACAGGAAATGGGCAAGCATTGATTTAGGCAGAAAAATTAGGAAGCCATTTCAGTTTTACAGGCCAAAAAAGAAAATAGTGCTTAGGACTAGGGCCATGGCAGTGGGAATGGAGAAAAAACAGTGGGTTTAAAAGATAGGAGGGTTTAGTGATGTGTAGCGAGGCGTAGAGATGAGTGACTTGGTGGCCCAGGGATGGCCAAAGAGATGTCACAGACTTGGTTGCTCCACAAGCTAGCTGTGGTCAAAGTCTGTCAATCACCAAAAACCAGCTTCCTGGGCTAGAAAAACTTAGGCCCAGTCAATGGCTTATACAGGTGTTTGTCATCCCATCACAGTGGTTCCTCAACAGGTCAGAGGAAGAAATGGATCAAACAGGGCTGGGGATAAACCACTGTTGGCCTCACTTTTTGGTCTCAAGCAGATTTCTCATCAGAAACCTTGGTGACAAGTGGGGAAGTGGGTTGCTGTACTTAAAATATTGAAGGAAAAAACTCTGTGAACCATGAATCCTAAATCTGACAAAACTATGCTTAAAAATATTCACTGAATGCCTGGCAGTGTTGTGGGTGTCAGCCATGGAGCAGCAAGGAAGACATGAGATTGTGGTCTGGGAGTCTGCATCCTTATGAGATGACAAACTAGTGGAAGTAAATAAATAAGCATAGCCCATCAGGTAGATGCAAGCACTATATGAGTGTATATGAGTCAAGGTGGAGGGGGAAGTAGACTACGGGAGAGCCTGGCCGTGTGCCCTCGCCAGATGCATCCCAGTGCCAGCTTCATGGGTAGTGCTAAGCTACTGGTGGCCGTTTCCCAGAGCTACCTGAAAAACAGGAGAGTGGATTTGGTCACAGTGCCTGAGGCAGAGTTCCAGGAGACCATCTGCCAGGGCAGGAATTCCTGGAGGAACCCCACGCAAATGCAGATCTCCTCCCTGTAGAGAAGACTTACAGCCATACTGGGGATCTTTGCTGCAGGAAAAGAAAAGAGGGTCCTTGGTTTCGGGTAGGAAAATATTCAAATGTCAGCTGATGTAGAAGTTAAAGTAAAAGTTTATTTATCAGAGAGTAAGTAAGAAACCAAAGGCCACCCCATAGACAGAGTGGTGACCTCTAACTGCTAGTAGAAGAGAGATACCCTCCATCCCCCAGACTTGGGTTTGTTTTTCCTGCTTCCATGGGAAATTCATTGATATGGGGGGAAAGGAGGCTGGAAGAACAATGATAAGTTTATTTTTAACTTATGTAAGATGCAAGAAGAATAAGGGCAGTTTTGTCTCTAACTCTTGTAAAGCACCAACCTGGGTTTTCTTTCTGTGGTCTTTTAACTACAGGCTTTGTCCTAATGAACACTCTAGTCGTCTGCAGAGAATACTCTGTGTCCCTGATTAACATCCCCTGAGTTCTGTCTTAGACATCGGGCTTAGAATCCAACCTCTTAGTTCTTTCTTCTGCAAAATTAATGCTCGTGCTCCTTCCCTATATTTCTCTGGTCACCTCAACAGCACAGCACTTGCAGATTGACAAACACACCAGGGTTCCCTTCACTACAAGTGACAGACCCCAACTATCACAGACAAGCGATTGGGATCCAAGGTCTTGGTCATGGTTTTGCAGGAATGGCCATTGTAGCCCAGGGTTGCACAAGATGTTGATCACAGTCCACCAGTGGAACAACAAGCAATTTTGGGGTGACCACCTGAATTTAAAAAGTGTCATAGTGGATGCCACATTATATCAGGGCCTAGCAGCTAGGCAACTAAATGTAAAAGAAATACATTTTTGCAAGCACACGTACAGCTGCTGCAGTTGAGAATCAGTGCTTCACCATCAAGGCAGCTATATGTACTTTAGCAAGCAAAAATAAATAGCTAGTGGACTGCAACACTTGGAGACAATTAGAAGGAGCTCTTACCCTAAAAATTCTTCCCAGGCCTGTAGTAGCCAATACCCATCAATAACTACTTAAGTTTAAATCTAATGAGATTAAAAATTCAGCTCCTCAATTGAACTAACCACATTTCAAATATTCAGTAGGCACATGGGACTAGTTGCTACCATAGAACTGTGCAGATTTCCATCATCAGATATTTCTATTGGAATGTGCTGATCTAGGATATTTAGAGTTTGGTTCAATAATTTAATTTCTTTATTTTAAAGAGATTAGGTTGTGCTTGGTAATCTCTAAACTACAGCAATTCTTTTTCTTCTACAGTGGTGATAGAATGTGTGAAAAAAGAACATAACCTTCACCCAAACTAGACTTTCCCTCCTTTGCTCCCTTCCTTCCTTCCTTCCTTCCTTCCTTCCTTCCTTCCTTCCTTCCTTCTTCAGGTTCCAAAGAGTATTCTTGGTCACTTACACATACAAGTATGTGTGGGCAAGGAGAGGGCTGCTCGACGTCTGTACTGAGAAAAAGTGAAGCAGGGATGGGAGCTCTCTGATTCTGAACACTTTCTGTTACTCATATGAGGTTCTTGGATTGACTTAACTTTTGCATACTGCCTGAGTAGTCCCCTTCCACTTACCTAAGCTAATGAAATTGGCCTTTTTGGTTTTTGAAATCATTTTCTACAAAGAGTTCGTATCTTCTTCAATTGCTAATTACTTCATTTTTTTCTTTATGATTTATTTTCTCATGCAAGCCTTCACTGTGTATTTGTGTCACACCTCAAGACTCCCTATACATAGTAAGCTATTAATTTTGCACCTAATGTATGTTCAAAATATTTTACCACAGCACCAAACACAACCCTCAACACATTGTAAGTTATTAGTAAGTGCTGCTTATTATTTTGAAGAAGACCCTTACAAAGTAAAATGTTAACTGACCTACCACAATGTGTGATTAAAATGCTCAACATAGTAAGATCTGTTGAAAATACAAAATACAACCCAATTTTCTTATTAAAAGTTAATTTTTTAAAATCATTTTTTAAATGTTATGGTGAATTTTGTACCGTAATTCATGACCATACAAAACTGTCTTTAAGAAGAAATAACATGCAAGAAGCATGGATTTTCTGCTTGATAGTTATCTCGTCTTTATTCACAACTACTCTATATTCATCCCCAATTAGTATATTGGCAAGCATTAAGTCTCGTTATGTGTATGATGATCACTCCAGTGTATTAAAACTCAACTCTTTGGTTTAATAAAGGTTTTAGTTATTCCAATTCATATGTACTTTCTATTAAATGCTTGTATTTGCTACAATTTTGTTCGAATACCTATAAATTTTTATCAGTGTTCAATTTTCTTTGACCTCCAAGTCATTAATGAGTATGTTAACTATTTATCACAGTAATAATTATTTTGTAATTTTCTCCACAATTCAGACAAAAGTGTTAACTCACTGAATGTAATTGCCCATTTATTTGATATAAATATCCTCCAGATTCAAGCATTCAGTTATACACAGCTCTAGACATTTGCTGTGTTGAGAACTGTCAAACATAGAACTTTGTTTTATTGTTTATTGTTACTCTGGCAGCTACTACCATCTGCAGTTTATTTTGCCTTCCTTGTTAAAAGTAAATTTATAAAGCATTAAAAAAAGGCATTAAAGACAGATAAGCACCCAATGGAGTCTTTCAGGAAATAAGAAAAAGTTTTCAAAAAAGAGGCATTTTCATACACTGTTGGTAGAAATGTAACTTGCTATATATTTTTTTCCAAATAAGTTTGACGGTGCACAAGAAGCTCTTATTAAAAAGTATTTGGATATTTATTTATTTATTTATGTATTTTAACAAAATTGCCATTTAAGCAATACTACATAAAATTAATAAATCAAAAATTTTCTTTCTTAATGGCACTTATAAATGCTAATTGCAGGTCTAAGAAGCAGCATCTATTGGATAATTCAGTCTTACCTTTCTTGTGTCCCCAGGGTGATTAACTCTAAACTCTACTACAATGGCAAGTTTGTTTATATTTGATGACATATTTTGCCCTGTATAATGTGTTCCCATGTATAATGTGCACCCACATTTTTGGATCAAACTTTCAGAAAAAAAATCTTTTGTTTTAATTTTTTAATTGAAATTTTTATTTGTTTCTATTTATGTACTTGTTTTTGTATTATAAAGGAACTTTAGCATTTATTTTTTAACCTATTATGGTGAAATGGAAAATTACGGACAAGGCTGTTGAATGTAAATTCTGTGAACTCCCACTTCCGCATTCCTTCCACCAGTTGCCTAATGTATGCATTTAGCTTCTGTAACCCTGCTTGCTTATCGCTTCAGCCAGCCCCCACCCCAACACTATGAGTCTGAAAAGCCCATTAGTCCCTTAGTCTGGGGCTCAGACTGTGGAGACTGTAACCCCTGAGTCCACTGGTGTAATAAAGTGGTTCTCCAACTCTCTGAGTGCAGTTTGACTTTCTCAGTTACACGTCCTGCTGCAACACTAGAAAAAGCAAAATAAGCAGAAAGCAAAGCATCGGAAGTAAGTAATAGTGAGACAGTCATGCATTAGCAGAAGATTTCGTCCTATCAGTACTTCGTAACTGTTATATACCTAAAACCATTCGTATAAATCAGTTTTATAACTTCATTAAGGGAGCTCTTTGTAAAGGCAGCACAGTGTAACTTCTTTCACAATGTAATCACCTCTTCATCGATCAGTCCTAAAAGTCAGAATTTGATAGGTCATATTTTCCTAAATCAGGGAAAATTACCCTCATAATAAAAGAGCAACATTCATTTTTTTTCTGAAGTTCCTTCTTTTTTTTTTGGTAGAAGCCAAGTTTGGGAGTGGAGTTATATTGATGGAAAGTGGTGTTTAATGAAACAGCTAACTTGAAACAGCTAACTTTTGATCCACCATCTGTATTTCAATACCCTGGTCTGCATGGAGAGGCTGGTCTCATGGACTCATCAAAGGCTTCCTCACCCTCTGACTTCTTGTTGATACTAATGGGAGATCAGAATGTGAGAAGAGAGAGTATTTATTTTGCCAGGCACCACCCTTACAGGTTGTCTGTGTGTGTGACCTCTACAACAGGTCCCAGTTCTGCAAAACTCCCTGTTTCCCAGAAACATTATACTACACCTGGGTTTGGAGATGTTATAGACTCTTGCTGGGTCCAAAATAATAATTGAAAGGTAGATAAAAATTATTTATAAGGTTGTAACATTTCTGATGTTTCATTTTTGAACTGTAGTAATTTGTATAGCTATTTTTCCCCTTTCTTTTTCACACCTATTTAATTTCTATTATGAGGTGCAAGCTACTGATAGAGGAGGTGAGATAAAAACTGCATATTGGTGCGGAAAACTCACTTTATCTTTTGAGGTTTTTTTATTTGGGCCATGGGAGGTAAAATTGCTTTTTTTGCTTAAAGCAAAGCAATCATATACTCTACATATATTGCCTGCTGTCTTTTTAAAACACATACTTTAATACATATTTAATTTAGAAAAAAATTTCTGCACTTCTTTGGTATATAATCAAATTGAGTATACAGTCATACCTCGGCGGTCGACTGCTATGAAACTAGTCAAATTTGGTACTCGACACATTTTGATACAAAAATTGTGTTCTGGTATTTGTCGTTTGTTTGGTCCCCGACACCAAGCTAGACGGTGTCGATTGCCTTGTGACTCACTACCCTTCCAGCTAAAATAAGGGGTCAGGCTTAACCACGCGGTAGCTCTTGCCCTGTGCAGGCTTAGCTTCTGTGGTCATTTTGTGTAATTTTGGTTTGGGAATACAGTAAATTTATTTAATTATTTCTTATGGGAAAAATTGGTTTGGTACTCGTCGTTTTTGATACACATCGTGACTCCCAGAACCAATTAACTACGAGTACCAAGGTACCACGGTCCTGAATTTCTTAACTTGCCTGTTTAACCATTCATGCTGCTAGTACGCTAAAGAATAAAACCAGACAGCAAAATTCAAATAAGGTGAGTGTGGGGTCCGGACCAAAGAAGCGATTGGAAAATATTTCTTACTGGTTGTTTTTACATCCTTGTCTTCCATTAAATTTACTTGTTTCCTTGCTGCTGTAGCATTGTTATGGTGACAATGACATGCAGGAATCCAATCTAGGCTTTAAGAACTAATTTAATGCTTTCTTAAGTATTTCATACTTTTATATGATGTTATGTCTCAGTGTGTGTGTGTTTTCTTCTCACAATAAGCCATGAGTTCCCTGAGGATAGGATATCTCTCTGGTTCACTTTTGCATCATTAAAAACATATAACCATATATATAACACTATGTAACACGGTAGGTACTCAAGTGAATTTAGCTACATTAATGCTTGGATGGATGTGATGTGTTCTAGGCTGTCATTTATTTAGATTCTTCTGATTTATTTCACAAAGGATTGTATTATTATTTTAATCTGATAATTACTTTAAAATTGTCATTAAATACTAAAACAAGGAATATACTTAAATATTACTGATAAGAAAAAGTTTTCTGAATCACCTCAAATTCTATTCACAATCCCCAATCTCCTAAAGCATTTGAAAAGAGAGCATGTTAAATCAAACCTAGATTAACAAAAATTTCAGTGTTTAATCTATAAATTACCTAAACAACTTTTATTTTTAACTTTTGTTAGGTACCCTTTTCTTGCAACTTATTGATTAGTTGAAACAAGTCAGATGTTTCTTTTTCTCTTTAGAAGCTTTTAGTAAGTATTTAATAAAATAAAATAATAATGTTAATAACATAGTTAACAGGGATTTAATTTATTTCTAGTCCTTCTAGTATAGTTTTATTTTTGTGTGTCTGAAAAAAGTATCCACACAATTGGAAAAATGTAAAAATTGTAATTCTAAAACAGCTCGGAATCTGAAAACCTTGAGACATATAATTGAATGTTTTTCTTGGTCAAATTGTTTATGTTCTCTGAGTCTCTCCTTTCGGTGTAAAATCATGTTGGATGAGTAATTGCCAGTCTTCATCTAACTAACATTATTTCTATATAACCCTAAAGTAAAGAAAAATAATTTTTAAAAATTCTCTTTTGTATCAATCTTTCCACATATTTCATACTCATAAAACACCCCTTAACAAAGCTTGATGGAAAAGGAAATTAGGGGTCAGAAAGTCCTATTGAATCAGTTACTCAAGGTCACGTATACAGTTAATGAGACTCAAAAATAGAACACAAAAGCACAAGCTCCTTGTCTAGGACTTTTTCTGTATTAACAGTATGCTTCTCCAAAAGCCAAACATTGGACACACATATCAGCTCACACAAACACACATACAAACAGACACCCTTTCTCTATCTACACAGTGAGCTTGTATTGGTATTGACATCTTTATGCACACAGCTGTCTAATTCGATTACTCTTTACCTTGCAGAAAGCTGAAATATTTCAATTACTGGTTTTATGCCAATATACTGTCCAAAACCTCACACGTAAGGGTAATTATTTGAAGCGCTGTAACATGTTGAAGGCAGTGCATCTTCCCTTCTCTAGACACGTTATATTCCCAACATGTAGTTTTACTGCAGGAGTAAGATGAACCCCAAATCCATTGTATCCCGTTGTTAAATATAGGTGCAAACAATTTTTGCATGTTATCACATGTAATTTTTGCATGATACAATTAAAATAAATAATGTCATAATTGTCTTTTAAGATTTTACTTCAATTTCTTATATTATTTGGGACTAAGAGCCGTTGTGACATTCTTGGTTTGTAATTTTTAGCAATACTTTTTTACTCGATGGATGTATAACTGATTACTCTTGCTATTCTATTGGAACATTGCAGTTAATGAAATTGAGTTTTATTATCTTCATCTCTGCATACTCCTCTAAACCATGGCTAGACACAATGACTCACAGATATATAGAAATAACAACAGAAATATGTTTTTTCTTAATATTTAGTATTGTTCAGATAATAATTTAAGGTATCTTATTGAGTCATAAAATACAAAAAAAATGCAAAAATTTAAAAGAAGATAGTTGGAAGATTCTAATGACTCAATAAGCAAAACTGTGCTCATTACAGTAAATAAACTTAGGGTAAAACATATACAGCTGTCTCTGAATGCAACTGGAGGGGTTATTGTTTATAAACAAGTTCTATTTAGAAAATGTTTATCAAAAACAATAAATTTAACTTCCTATAATTAATTTGAAACCATAATTAGGAACTCAGCCTATTAAATGTTATGATCAGGCCCACTTTCTGTATTGTTTTTAGCAAACAAAATGATATTTATAGTAAGTGGAATGATAAAAACATAACATCTGGGTATAAAGACTATCAGTCTTTTTGTAGCAGGAAGATGATTATCTTCTCATTTCAAAGGTATATCAAGCAATAAAGAAAAAAAATTAAAAGGTGGGAAAAGAAGTGCTGGTCCAGAACCAGCACCTCTGGAAATCACTGATAAGAGAGGGTTCTTAAATAGTAGTAACAGTGTGATCTATGTTAATTCATGCAGCTTTGCTGAACAATGCCAGTTAACATCCAAAGACTGAGAGATAGTCAATGTAACCTTCAAACATTAATTTCCTCATTGGCCAGATTTTGCTTCATGTTTTTAATATATAATGGCATAGCCAAGCCTAAAGCCTAGGTCTGATAAAGCCTTTTTAGGCACTTAATATAGCAAGAGTTAGTGAGCAAACATTTTAATATTTGAAATTACTGTTACTTGGAGATTTAAAAACAAAAGGTCTCTTGAAAAAAGAAAGTCATACCTGAAACCATGGTAAGCACAAAGCACTAAGCTTGTAGAAATAATAAAAGTAAACAAATGAACAATGATCAGAGACCATTATAAGTGGTCTTTGAAGAAATCAATGAGTAGAGTATCTTCCTGATTTTTATTCCACTTTTGATCACTATGAAGAACCGTTTCTTGAATAAGAATAGTCTAGGATCCACAAAATTAGGTTATTAACCTTGAACTATACTGCAAGTAAGTTTTTCAGGTACACTAGATCTGAGTCACAAGGTTCAAACTGTGGGTAGCTGATCCACATGTGCAATGAAATGCTAACTAAATTATAGTCAACAGATATTGTACAGACTTTTCCGCATAAATCTGTTTCTCCACTTATTTGCACACTCTCAACAGTGAAAAATGCAGTTTTTGAATGGGATCAATTCTTTGGTAATATATACCATATTTTGCCTTGCATTATATGCACTTTTTGCCCAAATGTGTGTGAAAAATAAGAATGTGCATTATACATTGGCAGTACTAATTCTGTACCTATATAAATGTTTTCAATTTTTTTATTTATGCTTATGAGTTGAAAGTGCAACTCTAGAAATCAATAACAATATCCAAATGCAAAATAATACCCTGGAATATGATAATATGTTTTTTATATAAAAAATTTGATACATGAGATTCCTTGTAACTTGTACCTGTTCCTGTGTTTTGTTATCGTTTGTTACAGAAAATTTCTTGTACGACTGTTGCAGTAGGACAGGTAACCAAGAAAGTCAAACAGCACTTGGAGAGTTGGAGAACCAGTTTTATTACGTGGGTGAGCTCAGAGGAGTTACAGTCTCCAAAGTCTGAGCCCCGACTAAGAGGCTTTTCAGACTCTTATAGGGTTGGGGTGGGGGCTGGCTAAGGCGATAAGCAAGCAGGGTTACAGAAGCTAAATGCATACATTAGGCAACTGATGGAAGGAATGAGGAAGTGGGAGTTCACAGAATTTACATTAAACAGTCTACAGAATTTACATTCAACAGCTTTGTCAGTAATTTTCCATTTCATTCCCCTCTTTGATGCCCTTATAACTCTGTTTATGGGGCATCACCATATATCTCCGGCTTGGTGTAGGCCATGGGCTAGTAACCCTGTAAGGCTAGTATTCAAGCAGTGGTTGCCCTGTTCACTGTGGTTTCAATGAACTGGGTAATAGCTCAGAGGATACAGGGCTCGAGTGTACAGGGGTGCCCCCCACCAGTCCTGTAGCTAAGAGCAGGGTCAGGATCCCGGCACTAGCTAGGAGTAGTGGCTAGCAGGTCATTATAGTTCTACTGCTTGTTGGAGTTCCAGGTGCCACCAGTGGAGGTCCTTTGCGTCCTTCGCTTGGTCTTGGCCTGGACATCTGATGCCTTCCGCGGTGTTATTTGCAATGGTCATGGAGGATCTGCTTGGGTCATTCAGGTCTTGATGGGTCCCTGGCATTGGCCTTTTTGACCTGAGTATGGTGGATCCAGGGCACTGTACCTGAAATTTTAACAGCAGTCAGAGTAGCCAACCATGTGTGGGCCTGTCCACACAGGTTGTAAGGGTTCCTTTCTCCAGTCCTTAACCCAGACCATATTTCCTGGCTGGTCCAGGTAGACTTGCTTTCCTAAAGGGGTTGGGGCCCGATCAAAGACATCTTGGCTTATTGTGTGAAAGGTCTTTCCTAATATCTGGAGTTGGACTCACAGGCTTAGTTCCCGTAGTTGCTGAGGGTCACCCTGAAGCCTACTGATGATAGGTGGAAGCCTCCCATATAGAATTTCAAATGAGGAATATCCTGAGGGCCCGGGAGCACATCAGACCCCTGTTAAGGTGAGAGGTAGTATGTCTACCCATGGGAGTCCTGTTTCCTGACAGAACTTAGCTAGCGTGTTCTTGAGGGTTCGGTTCATGTGTTCAATTTTCCCTGAGCTTTGAGGCCTATAGGCAGTGTGTAACCTCCAGTCAATCTTCAGCAATTTTGCTATGGTTTGGATGACATGGGATACAAAGGCAGGTCCATTATCTGATCCTAATTAAAGCAGAAGTCCATAGGGAGGTGTTATTTCTCTCAGCAGGGTCTTCACAACCTCTTGTGACTTCTCAGTGTGAATGGGAAAGGCCTTGACCCATTTTGAGTGCATGCAGACTAAAACAAGTAGATGTTTATGGCCCTGACACGGCTTTACCTCAGTAAAGTCAATTTCTATGTCCTCAAAGGGAGCCATCCCGGTGATCTGAATTCCTGGCACCTGTTGAGGACCCCGTCCACATTGTTTTTACTACAAGTAGTGCACCTAGCGCTAATGTGGGCACAGTGGGTCGGGAGCCTGGCAATGTAGTAATATATTGTGAATCCCTTTTCGAGAATCATCTTTCCCCAATGAGTCAGGTCATGGTACTGTTTGACCACATGATAAGCTAATCCCCTGGGAATGAAAAGTCTCCAGTCTGGTAGTTGCCACCAGCCCTCATTAGCCCAGGTGTTCCCCTCGGCCTTTGCCCATCCATCTTCCTCTGAAGTGTACCTCAGATTTTCTGGAAGGCTTGGTGCTAAAAGTACCTTGGAGGCCAGGTGCGGGTTTGGGTCTGTCCTGGTCTGGGCAGCAGCTTCTTATGCTGCCTGATCCACCAAGTGGTTCCCCTGACTAATCAGGTCAGTCCCCCTTTGGTGTCCTTTGCAGTGCATGACTGCTATTTCCTTCGGTTTCCAAACAGCTTCAAGTAGCTGGAGAATTTCTTCTTTGTTTGTTTGGTTTTTTTTTTTTTTTAAATCTCCTTTCCTTCGGCTATAAGTAGCCCCCTTTTCTTTGTAAATGGCCCCATGTGTATGTAAAGGGGTGAAGGCATAATTGGAGCCAGTGTTAGACATTGACTTTCTTCCCCTCCGCATACCTGAGCACCTGAGTTGGGGCCCATAGTTCGGCCCTTTGGGCTGACCACCCTTGTGGCAGTGCCTCAGCCTTGATGACTCAGTCTTGGGTAGTTATTGCATAACCAGCCTTTCATTCCCTGTTCTGGATGAAGCTGCTCCCATCTGTGAAGAGTAACATGTCTTGTGAGGGGATGGGAACATCAGTGAGGTCGGGCCAGCTGGAGAAGCTTTCATCCATGATTTCTTCACAGTTATAGTCAGGTGGGCCCGCCTCCGCAGAAAAGAATGTGGCTGGATTAGCGTTGCCTCCTTCCAATGGGTTTTGGGTCTGGCTAGGCAGGCTCCAGCTCATGAGGACTGGAGATCAGTGGTGGGAGGTATGGCTGGGCCACCTCTGGCTCATGAGGAAGGAAGACCAATGGTGGGGGGCTCTCAGGCAGGTCAACTGGTGCCCGGGGAGCAGTCAGCACTGGGTCTCCCTGATGAATTGGCTTCAGTGGTCTTCCCCTCTTTTGGGATTGAGCTACTAAAACCCTGCACTGTCCCTTATTGTTTGCACAGAAGTGAGCCCAAGGAGGGAGAGTCCATGCTATTTGCAATCACAAGTCTATGTAGGGAACTGGTCAGGGTGGCCAGGACTCCCAGTGATCACTTTATAAACTGCAAAGACCATGAGGAGGTCCAAGGTATCTTCTGGTAGCCAGCCAACCTGGAAACTAGGCCAGACAATTTCACAGAAAGTTTGGAGTTTTCCTCACATCAATCTGACACCGTAGTCATCAGAATAACCTTTCTTGTAGTCCTTGAGCATACAATCTAATACAGTTGGTTTGGACTAGCTGGACCCTATTTCTTTATGTACCTAATATGATCCTCCCAGGTGCCCTCCCATGTCTGGCATCGCAAAATGAACAAAGTAGGGGAGGCCCCTGGAGGAGGCCTTTCAGATGCCTGCCTGGCTGCATCCCTTGCAGGACTTTAAAGTGTGTCTCAACAATGGTGCCTGTATAATCCCAGGGCCTGGTTGTCCCCAAGAGGACAAGTCACCGTTTTGCCTTATGACATTGCCATGGAACTGCAGGTTAGGGCCCACTCGGCCTCCGTAGCTATTGCCGTGAAGCCACAGACACAGTCACGTAGTCACACATCCAATCACACAGAGGTTATCACCTATCCTTCCCAGCCCCTGGGTTTCCCTTACCTGGCATCTCGCAGTGAAGACTTTGGGAAGTCTGTCTGAAGACAGGACTGACTGGGGCTTTGGTCCCAGGACCTTACCTTATCTGGAGTCTTGATCCCTAAAGGGTTTTAGTCCATTTCTCCGTGGACTCTGGCTGGTTCAGGTTGCCTCTGTGCACAGTGGCCCCCACCCCCCGAGAAGGAGGTCCCATAAAAGTTTCGGGTGGCACCACCTCGTTCAACTTGGTAGGCCTTCTGCCACTCATTGGTTTCCATCGCTGAGCCAGAGACACAACAGGCCAGCACAATTAGCTTCTCGGTCAAGGAACCAACATGTTGCAGTAGGACAGGTAGCCAAGGAAGTCAACAGCATTCAGAGAGTTGGAGAACCAGTTTATTACGCCGGCAGGCTCAGAGGAGTTACAGTCTTTAAAGTCTGAGCTCCAGCTTTTTGGACTATTACAGGGTTGGGGTGGGGACTGGCTGATGTGATAAGCAAGCAGGGTTACAGAACCTAAATGCATATGTTGTAACCCAATGCGAGGAAGATAGTCAACCACAAACGTCTTGAACCAGATTGGGAGAATTAGGAATCTTTATTAAAACGGTGACCACAGAGGACTAATGTCACTACAAAACCCATGGCCCCGAATGGCAGTTAGTGTAGGGTTTCTGTAGGCCTTAGGGGTTGAGCAACCGGTTCGTGCAGTTTAAGATGGAGGGGGCTTTCGAAAAAGGGGTCGAGCAAGCTAGGTTACAGAAGCGAAAACCAGCATTAGTTCCAGGTTGGGCAGGTGAGTGGAACCGTTACAGAGTATCTGGACAATAAGGGTGGGAAATTACAGTATTTTAGGGTAAATTATAGAATTTTTAAGGTAAAGCATTATCTCCAGGCACCATAGCACCACAGCGCAACCAGCCGTGGTGGTCCCCCCTCTACACAGTACAGAACACAATAGCATAATCATCATAACTATGCATGATGACCTTCAGTTTAGTGGCCTAACTGGACTCAATGGCACCACCTTAATATAGCTTAGAACACATATTAGGCAACTGGTGGAAGGAATGCAGAAGTGGGAGTTCACAGAATTTACCTTAAACAGTCTACAGAATTTACACTCAACAGCTTTGTCAGTAATTTTCCATTTCACTAGCACTAACAGGTGCCTTCTTTATGGAAATAATTGTTTAACAATTACTCATTTTTATTTTCTTTTGTGCTGAATCATGTTGAGATGAAAGGGGGGCTGTCAAGACTTCTGGAAATAAGACACTTGCATTCTGGTCTTGTTTAATGTCTTGATAGTTGAGTTGTAGGTTAACTCCCCATGGTCTTCTCTATAATGTTAAAATGAAGTGTAATTAATTTGAAACATCAAAATATGGCTAATGTAAGCCACCTCCACTAGTCCAGCGACAACCTTTTACTAAGGAAATAGAAATGGAATAAAGACCCAAGATAAGAAAGATAGTGGGACTTCTTATGAATTGCAACTAGAGGTTTATAGATTTTTAATGGTAAAAGAACTATTTTTCCTGGGCCTTTTTTATGTCTCCCCTTACAGTAACTTCATTTTGCTTTTAATAATGCATATTAGTTTTGGCTGCTATGTGATTTCTCTTTTGTTTCTTTCAGAAAGTAGGAGAGTTCCTCTTAAAAGAAAAGTGGACAGAAAGATATGCCAAAACCAAAATTAGTGCTCAGAAATTCCTAACAATACTGCAATTCCCAAAGGAAAATATTTATTTATATAAAGACATTCAGTTAATTATTTATAGAAGTAAAACTCTGGAAAATTCTACCCTCACTGGTTTGATCTACATACACTGTTACTAGAGGCCTTATCTCCTGCCATATGGGTTGCCATTCTCAGAACCAGAAAGTCCCTGTTTGCTCCTAATCTTCATATTGCCTTTTCTTGAAAATAAAATGTATAATAGACAAAGTGACCCTAATTTTTTGTTAATAAATGTCCACTCTTTGGAAGACATAAATTTGGAATGTCCTAATGGAGTTCAAAGGCTATGGCCAACCGTATGTGGTTGCTTGACCAGTATGATCATCTGGGTGACACGATTCAGAATCTAAGACTCAGTGGCCCAGCTGTACATGTTTAATGATTCCAGGCACAACATCATGCTCAGAAAAGAAAGACCCAAGGCAAAGAAAGACCCAAGTAATATCAAGCATGGCAAATGGAGGCAAGAGAAGGGGAGGGTGAAGGCAATCATTTATTTAAAACACGTGAAAGCTCCAAATTTCCTTTTTGCAATAAAAGAAGAGAGAAGAAGTGTTAAAAAGTAGCAGGTTTTTAATGGTGAAAGGATTCTAAAAATATCAAGTGTTTTATGGCAATATTTCCCAGAAAATAATAGAGCTCTTCAGTCAAGGAAAGCACTCTCTGCATGGGTCCTTTTCACCTTTGTACACCCCATTTCGTTTTTCTGTAAGATTTTAACTCTCTACTTGAAAAAGTATAATTTTATAATAGCCACTCAAATGAAAAGTATTAAAAGGAATCATTGATGATAATGACAATAATAGTCAAATGTACAGATCACTCCTACTCATTTTCACATTTTAATGTAAGAGCTTTTAGGGATTATACTAAAATTTTATCATAAAAGATCATAATTGGTAGTCATTACCTATTCAAAAACAAATGTGAAAATGTAATGTCCCAGCTACCTTATTAGAAAGACTTAGGCTTGTAATAGAGACACACAACTTCATGGTGCCCTTCATGTAACCAATAATCGCTAGTTCAATCACTTGGAATATTTTATTATAATAATTTAAGCTTTATCAAACACACACATTTTATAGTGTTTTTCATAATACCAATAATCCCTAGTTCAATCAATTTACTTAAAGCATTTTACTTTGGGTAAAATAACAAAACAATTTTTCTTCTTTCTGATTTCAGATAAGAAAGCCATTGCCATCCTTCTGTGCCTACAGCTCTAGTCTGGTAGAGGTTGTTTTGTGATTCAAAATCTTCAAGCATGTTGGATGCGTCCTATATTGATGATGATAGTTTTTGTATTTTCTGAAACAACCCAAAGATTTCACAATGCTGAGGCAAAGTGATAGGAAAAGAAAGCCAAAACTGTGGGTTGAATGTCTTTCAAAACATGACTTTCTATGTGTTGCAACTGAGCTCTTGGAGATATCTAAAAAGAAAGAGAAAGATGCTTGCCAAAATTCTAAAACTGGTGGCTTGGGAGAGACTGACATGAAGTATCATGCTCATAATGAAGAACATTCTTAAAAGAATTACTTACAGTTATGTTGTCCAAAGCTTTACTATCTTAACATCAGCGATACTTCCTTCTCTTGAAATTCTACCATAATGTACTACTAAATTGGCAGTTAGGTCAATTTGTAACTAAACTCTAAAGGACTGTTTTCTGCTCCCAATAAAAAAAGGATATGGGAATATCAGAAAGATGATGGCATTTGACATTGAAAGGGGTTAAGGCCCACTTCTTCTGGTGATTTAGAAAGGATTTTTGTAAACAAAAATATTGCAGGCATAGAATTGGCATAAATAGTCAGCAGTAATGGGTGACATTTGTCAAGGGAGGAAATGACAATCTAAGAAAACAATCATCTGGCATTATTGCCAAAAGAAAAAAGAACTGGATTTAACTGAGGTGAATTCAAAAGAAAATCCCTGGGTTTAGCACATGCAGTAAAATTTTAAGAAATGCTGAGAGCCTAAATAAAAAGTGAAGGTATATCAAGCCTCACTAAATTGCATGAAAAAATGTATAAGCCATTGGTTTCAATAAAGATGATTGACTTTTAGATTAAGTTTTTCCAGGAATTTTGAGGCTGTGTGTAGAGGTTAATTTTTGATAAGTTAGATAACATTTTCCTTTAATTAAATATTTCAGTTGTCTTGCTAATAGTATATATCCTCACAACTACAGAGAATGGGGAGAGAGGAAATATGCTAACCAGCAATATCCATAAAACTAATTATCTGAGAGAATTTAAGGAAAAAATGTGACTATGATTGTATCATATTATTATAAACAGGTGTTTGAATCAAAGATTGATGGCTATTGCTACCAGTATTTTCATATTCATCATATTCATAAACCAAGACTTTAAGAATATAGTATCATTTAAATAACATCACACACATTCCAAGTGACTCTAGTCAAATTTAAACTTCTATATTAAGAGTCAAGTTCTGGAATCCTCAAGCAACTTATGCTGAATTAAATTCCAGGACATGGAAAGGAATTTACATACATCATTGTGGAAATCCATTAATGATAGCTGGCTTTAAAAAAAGATAAAACATTAATTCTTTTAATGATAAATTTTAATTCTAGCTAAAGATTCCAAAAAGATGTCATACATACCTGAAAATATTTAGGGTAGAATTTTCAATACATATCTTATTAATATTTTAAAAAGTTAGTGTTCATCAGAAAACAGAATGCATTCACAGAAGATATGGCAGTCTTTTCAACAGTGATTTGGAGAATTCACTCCTGAAGATAAGCTAGAACACACATGCAATTACACACATTTGTAGACAATTGAATAATCTCATGTAAAAATGATTAACAACACCCTGTAGGTTATTTTCTAATGGGATGACAAAAGACTCACTACTTCATCTTGTTTTATTCCCATATGAATATATAGATGATAAAGAATCATCCAGAATCATAAGAATCAAGACCAAGTTCCAAGTTAACAAGGTAAAATTTAATAAGGATAAATTTGAATTTCTGCAATACTCTTCAAGTAAGCCAATTAAACAGTTCACTTAGAAAAGTAAGTAAGCACTTCAGTTAATTGAAACTCAGTGTAAGCCAACATGAGTAATAAGTTGCTAAAACCACTTATGAAATTCTAATATGTATGAAGGAAGAAGAAAAACGATACTTAGAACACTGTATTGAATTTGTCAGATCACATGTAGTACTATATTTGCATCTGATTACCATGTTTTAAAATGCACTGTGAAAAAACTGTAGAAAATTTTGAGAATGGTAATTAGAATACACAATGGACCTTGCCAGATTATGTAAGAAGTAGCTAAAGGAACCAGAATGTTAATCCTGGAATTAATAATACTTAGTAGGGGTAAGAGAGCCATCTTAATATACTAGAAAATAGCTCTTGTAAAAGTAATAACAGAAGTGCTTTATAATTGGTCACCTTAAAGCATAGACTAATGTAAGGAAGTTTACAAAGAAACTTCATTTCAATATCAGCAAGCACATTCTTACATTTAGCAATTATTTAAAATCAATATTTGTTTTCTTTTAAATTTAGGGCCTCTTCATTACTGGATAATTGGCAAGTGTCCTTTTAGGTAGTTCCCTTGCAAAGCTGAACATGTACAATAAACATTTACATTAAGAGAAAAGAAAAATTTTGAATAAACAACCTAAATTTATATCTTAGGGAACAAGAAAAGGAAGAACAAACTAAACCCAAAGGTAGTAGAAGAAAATAATAAAGATCAGATTGGAAATATGTAAATATGACAATAAGAAAGATCAGTGGAACTAAAAGCTTTTTATGAACACATAAACAAAATAGACGTACCTTTAACTAGACTAATGAGAGAGAGCACTCAAATAAATAAAACTATAAATGTATAAATGAAAAAGAAAACATTAAAACTGATATCCCACAAATGAAACGAATCATAAACAACTGTGAACAATTATGTGGTGACAAATTGAACAACCTAGAGGTAATGGATAAATTCCAATAAACATGTAACTTATGGAACCACAAAAGGCCCTGAACAACCAAAGCAATCTTAAGAAAGAAGAACAAAGCTGGAGGTATCAAGGTTCCTGAATTCAAACTATATTAAAAGCTATCCTAAACAAAACAATATGGTATTAGCATAAATACAGATACATTGATCAATGAAATAGCATAGAGGATACAGACATAAACCCCTGAATACAGGGTGTACCAAAAAAATGCATATAGACTTTAGCAGCTGATAACTCATATAATTTTTTCTCATTTTCAAGTTCAATTGATTCAAAATAATGAGTGAAGTCTAGTGAACTCGAAATCCTCCATGTTCACCAGATCTTACATCACTAGACTTCTATTTATGGGGAGTCATAAAAGATAAAAGTCTACAATACAAAACCAGCAACAGTCCACAAATTGACAGCTACCATTGACTGAAAATGCACACGAATACCAAATGAAATGATTTTTGATACTGCAACTCCATTGCTTCACATTGCCTGCAGTGCTTGAAGCAGACTGGACATCAGTTTGAGAACAAGCATTAACAAAAACAAAAAGAAAATTTCATTTCTGTAGAAATTTTTAAAATGTGAAAATAAACTATGAGAATAAACACTGACTTTATAATGATTCAAAGTGTGTTTACATATTTTAGGGACAGCCTGTATATGGTAAATTAACTTATGACAAAGGAGCCAAGAATGCACAATGGGGAAATAATAGTCTTTTCAATAAATGGCATTGGGAAAACTGGATAACTACATGCAAGAAATGAAAATGGAACCCATTTTACACCTAACACAAAAATCAACTTAAAATTGATTAAAGACTTGAATATAAGACCTAAACCTACAAAACTCTTAGAAGGAAAGCTAGGTGGTAAGCAACTTGACATTAGTATTGGCAATGATTACGTTTTTAGATTTGACACCCAAAGAAAAGGCAATAAAAGCAAAAATAACCAAGGGAGACTATATTAAACTAAAAAACTTCTGCACAGCAAGCAATCAACAAAATGAAAAGGCAATCTATAGAATAGGAGAAAATATTTGCAATTCATATATCTCATTAAGCATTAATATCCAAAACATACAAAGAACTTACACAACTCCATAGCAAATAAAACAAAACAAACAAAAACAATCTGGTTAAGAAATAGGCAGAGGAACTGAATAGCCATATTTCCAAAGAAGACATACAAATGACTAGCAGGTACATGAATGTACCTGCTAGTCATTTGTATGTCTTCATGGAAAGTTGTTCGACATGACTAATCATCTAGGAAATGAAAATCAAAACCACAATGAGATATTACCTCACACTTGCACTTGTTAGAATGGTTATCGTAAAAAAAGGACAAGCAATAACAGTTTTGTCAAAAATGAAGAGAAAAGGAAAACCTTGTGCAATGTTGCTGGGAATGTAAATTGTTGCAGACACAGGAAATGAAGACAAGATATCAAAGAGATAACTACTCTGTCATGTTTATTGCAGCATTATTTAAAAAGCCAAAATATGGAAACAACCTAAGTGTTTGTCAGTAGATAAATAGATAAAGAAGATGTGGCAGATATTTACAAAAGAACATTTTTCAGCCATGAGAAAGGACATCCTGCCATTTGTAACAACATGGATGAAACTTTAGAGCATTATGTTAAGTGAAATAAGTCAGACAGTGAAAGACAAAATACTATATGATGTCTCTTGTATATGGAATCTAAAAACCCAAAATCACAGAAACAGAGACCAGAATAGTAGTTACTAGGGGCGGGATGCTGGGCATAATAGGGAGATGTTGGTCAAAGAGTACAAACCTCCAGCTATAAAATGAGTAACTTCTGGAGATCTGATGTACAGCATTGTGATTATAGTTAATAATACTGTGTTGGATACTTGAAAGTTGCAAGGAAAGTAGATCTGAAATGTCCTCACCATGCAAAAAGGAAATGGTAATGATGTGAGATGTTAACCAATGCTATGGCCATAATCATTTTATAATATATGTGTACCAAATCAACTTATATTACATCTTAAACTTACATAGTGTCATAGATCAATTATACCTCAATAAAGTTGGGGGGGCCTAAAAATGTATTTTAAATGCATTTGGATTCTGCCTTTTTGAATGAGGAGGTTATTCTTCCAAAGAGTGATTTTTCCTATTGTTTCCACACCACTGCAGGGTTGTGTGTGGCACTCAGCAGGAACACTCATACAAATGCCATAGAAGTCACTCCTCAGCAAATGCTCTGAGGAGTCCCAGTGATGCACTGAAGTCTTTGAAGAGCCCCTCTGCGTAACAGGCCTCAGATCTGATTTGACTAGTTGGCTGCAACCCCGATTACATGAGATTTCTCAAAGTGAGAGGTCAGCGATTTCACACTTCCTGCTGACTTTTCCCTCTGACAACAGCCTATTTTATCTGTTCATGGCAATTAAGATAAAACACAGTTCAGTTTTTTTAAAAAGATCATCACACTGAAAATCCTCCCCACATTACCTCTTCATACAGACAGTCTCCACAGCCTTTCTAAATGATGCAAAACTGGGAAGCTTGAGATAGAACTTTCCTCTTTCCACGCAATCCTTTGTTCTTGTGTGAAAAGTATAATAAATCTTGTAGGAAGAAACTGAAGGTTTCAAATGTTGATAAGCTTGAGATATTCCTCTTTTAAGATCCCCTTGAGTTTTAATGACCCAGCCGATTACCTTTCTTAACAATACTTGGTATTTCCCTGTTTAAAGAACATCATAATGGAAATTAATTTAGTAAAAACAATCCTAGGCATATGACATCTGATATTATTTACCATAAATTTTAACTTGGTAAAAGGTAGAAGATATTAGTGGAGATAGTGAGTTGTTTTTTGTTTGTTTGTTTGTTTGTTCATTTATTTGCCAACCTTTCTTAGGGGGAAAAATTGCTAAAATTTCAGGGCAGATACGTTAAAATTCAAAACTGTAAATTTCCATCAGGTTAGCAAGGAATCATCTAAGAATAATATTCAAATACTTGTCTCTTTTTAAAGAACAGCTCAAAATGAAGTCCAGAAAACGATCATAGCGTAGTGCCTTTGCGTGGTTATCATGTAGGGCCGGGATCCCCAAACCCTGGACCACATAGCAAGAAATGAGCAGTGGGTAAGTGAGCAAAGTTTCATCTGTATTTACAGCTACTCCACCTCACCTGCTCACCACCTGAGCTCCACCTTCTGTCAGATCAGCAGCAGCATTACATTGACAAAGGAGAGCAAACCCTATTGTGAACTAAACATGTGAGGGATCTAAGATGGGTGCTTTTTATGAGAATCTAATGCCTGAGGTGGAGCTGATGTAGTGATGCTAGCACTGGGGAGCAGCTACAGAAAAAATTGACATTAACCAAGAGGTTTGACTGCACACAGACATAATAAAGCAATTGCTTTCAGACTCTTATCAAAACCCTATCAGTGAGTGGTGACAATTAAGCTGCATCTGGTGGCAGGCTTTATAGTAGCAAGTGAGTTGTATAATTATTTCACTGTATATTACAATGCACTAGGAATAATAGAAATAAAGTGCACAATAAACGTAATATTCTTGAATCATCCTGAAACCACCCCACCCCGCACCACCCCAGTCTGTGGAAAAATCGTTTTCCATGAAACCTGTCCCTGGTGCCAAAATATTTGGGAACAACTGATGTAGGGAAGTCACTGCTGGTTTAATATTGTCACAGTGGCCTCTCCAAAATAATGAAAACTATCCTCCACATTCTCAGCCTTTTTATCACTCAGGTGGAAAGAAAGGACTTCCAAAGAAGATATAAATTTGAGGAGCTTTAGTAAGTAGAATGAATAACTCTTTCCCATTATTCTATGGAAATATAAACTGGGTTCCTCTGAGATGACTTGGGAAATACGTACTGAGAGGGGACACTAGGTGCCAGCCAGCTGGGGCTTTATTAATCCCTAATAGGCTTTGGACCTGTTGATTTATTAAATGTCCACTTCCAAAGGTAAAATATAAGTTAAGGCACTGCATACAATAAATCCTTAAATCTACCTGATCTAAAGTTACAAAACCAATTCTCACCCTCGTAGTGATCATTTTAATTGCTTAATTCAACAAATGTTTGATAATTTTCTAGTAGGTTTTGTTTTGTTTGTTTTTGCTGTATCTTCTGAACGAACCCACCTCTCAGTACTAAGACAGATTCTCAAAACCCTCTAGCTCTTCTCTCTCTGCGTGTTTTCCAGGCTCACTACCCCACCTGCCTGTTGTGGGGTTCTCTTGCTGCTCCCAATATGCCATACTACCCTGCTTTGCCCTTCTCATTCCTTAGGTTATATAGTTACTACCACAAAGTGGGGAGATTGTTTTTCCTTTCAGCCCTTAACAGCTCTTAAGGTTTACAAATTGCCACCTAAAATTTGTTTTATAGTCTTGCTTATTCAATAGTAAAAGTAGTTCTCTAGAAGACGGATCAAAGAAAGTGAAAAGCTATAGCCCAAAGCTGCATATTTTCCTTATTGATCACAGGCTTGTATGTGTCTCAGGCCAAAAACAGACTTAAAAAATTCCCACACCACTCCCAACCTCAGGACACACTTTTGCATAACTTCCTCACAGTTATTTCTTTATTCTCTTATGTCCTGAAGGGCCTGATTATTTGGCACCAAATTTCCTTTCCTTATTCCCAGAAAGCCAATGAGGTAATTCTAAAAATACGGCTATGGATAACCTGTAATCATCTCAGAGTTCCTAAGTGGGCATATTTTACAACCCACTGTGGCCTTGATTTCAGTCTCCAGAATTTTTTTTTTTTGTTCCCTGAGTGGGGATCGAACCTAGGCTGTGGCAGCAGGAGCACCAAAGCCTAGCCACTACACCACCAGGGAACCCCCTCCAGAAATTTTTTGGTAGTCATAAATATGATTCTTATAGATACCTACATAAAGAATCAATACAGCAACAATTTTCTCTGGTTTCATATAAAATACCTTTTGTAAGAATGATAATGCTAGTGTTATGTACTCTTATAATCAAAATTGACAATCACTTTTTATTTGGCTGATATGTTTTTTTAAACATAATTCCGTATTTCTGATTCTCCTTTTCATCTTTTCATGTATTTTTATTTCAGATTATGTTTAAACAACAGAGGGATTCTATTAAATTCTAAAATTATCTCTTGGTTTTTCTCAAACTTAAAAACTAAAATTGAAACTAATCAACCATCTGACATGACTGACAATAAATTAATAAAACAAGGAAGTCATTAAACCAAGGTGGTTCTAATGCCATGGTAGCCCACATAAGCACACCCAAATCTAAGCCTGTAAATGCTCAAAGTTACAAAATCAAAATTTAAGAACAACTAATTACAAACAGCCACCTAGTCTTTAAGCTATAGCCAATCAATCATTTCCTTGCTTTGCTTCCACATTTTCTCTGTAAAAGGCTCTGCCCAGCTCCTGTCAGTGGAATGCTCCTAACTACTTCCTTTTCGGTGTTGCCTGATTCGAAGCAATTTTTGCTCAAACTTTAAAAAAAATTTTTTAATATGCTTTAGTTGGTATTTTAACAGTTTATATTTTAACTCAATTAAAATATAAATTAACTCAAAGTAAATACCAAAGTTAAATAGCTTTTATTTCATCAAATTAGTATAGCCAGGTTACTACATACTTATCACCCAAATCTTCCTTCTTTTCTCCTCCCTCACCTCAATATGAAGTTGATTTATATTAATTAAAATAGTTACATCCAAAAATAAAATACAAACACAAAGTTCATGTGAAAATGCACATTGATATAAGTGCCATGTCATAGCTGTAGGTTGTTTAAAGGTTATGAAACATACTCCAAGTGATTGTTCATTAACTGCTAATTCTCAAGATAAAAGTTATTTGAAATAATACAGTTGAACAATTAAAACTGCAAAAAAAAAATCCAATAGAAGCTTTCACTGAACAAAAAAACTATTGTTTGTATTTAGCATAGTCTTAGGGAAGATAAAACTCTGTACTTATTATAAGTATTAGAAACTGGTTGTATTTCAGACAGAAGAAAAAGCCAAAGTCAAATGTAATTAAAAGAGACGTTTGCCTTGAGGATGAAGGCTACAATCCTTTAGCTCTCTAAAATGCTTCTGATTCTTTGTTGTACCAGAGATATTCAGAATCCATCAAGAAAAATGGGGGACGTCAAGGTTTTCAAAACTATTGCTGAAGGGTGGCCAAAAAAATACAATTTAAAAAGTAGTGAGCTGTTTTTTTCCATATTGACATATTTTTTTTAGTATCAGTTTTTCCAAATTGGAAGTATCAATTTTCCAAAACTCAGAAATATTTCATGAAAACACTGGTCATTTTTCATCTAGAACAACCATGTAACTATCACCAGTACAAGATCATCTCAGTTTTTAGCTAATTTTAAATGAAATCCAGTTGAATTTATTAATGTTCTTTTAGGTCATGAATTTTTTACTTCTACATTATTCAAGTCTTTGCTAATTGGTCAAATATCAAAATTATCTTGAATATATTGCAACATATAATTTATATTTATATTGATCTCACATTTTCTATTATATATACTCATTTGCTTGGACAAATAAGGATTACTACTCTTAATTTTTATAATTAATTAATTATATTTCTTAGAGCAGTTTTAAGCTCACTGCAATACTGAGCAGAAAGCGCAAAGCAGAGAGTTCCCATATAATCCCTGTTCCCACTCATGCACAACCTCCTCCACTAGCAGCATCCTGCACCAGCACAGTACATTGTTAACAATGGAATGTACCTTGACACATCATTATAACCCAAAGTCCATAGTTTTTGCTAGGGTTCACTCTTGGTGTTGTACATTTCTATGGATTTGAACAAATAGGTAATGACATGTGCCTGCCATTGCATTATTGTACAGGATTTTCACTGTCCTAAAAATCCTCTGTGCTTAGAAGACATGATGTACAGGGTAAAATGAACAGTAGTAAATAAACATTTAGTAATGTAGTGGTAGGGTGTGGGTGGAGGGGTAGTATTCTATAGTTAATGGTTAAATCTCAGTCTTTTGGGAACCTCAACAGTGCTTCTCAGGTTTTCCCCCATCATGTTTGGGACAGGATGGCTAGAGGAGGATGGAGTTGTGTGTTTCCCTTCCCCCACTTGAAAGGTGACAAGAAAAAAGTTAAAATGCCCTCAATTAAATTATAGCAGGCTGGAGGGTGGAAGAAAGAAACAAGAGAGGTTAATCAGTTAACAACAGAGGGAAAAAATCCAACACAAAAGTGCTTGCATTCTGAATGTATTTTGGAACTTTAAATTAAATTATAGGTGGCTATTTCTGTTGTTATTGAAAAAGAATAGCTAGGTGCCACTGACTACCAGGCACCTCCTCTTCCTGGTTATACATGAACTTTCTGAACTGCTATCCACCACCAATTCAAAGGAGCAAACACTTCTTCCTTACAGACTCTGCAACTATCCCAGAATTAGCTCTCTTTCACATTCTCCCATCCCCTTTATCTATAGCCAATATATTTTTTTTCAAAACAACTTACAGCTTTCTTCCTCAAACTGTTTTTATTTTAAAAAATAATTTAAAAACAAACAAACAAACAAAAAAATCCAGTCAACTCCAGGACAGCAGACATGTTTGTCTTTTCTACCTAGCCTTGCTGGTAATGGTTTAGATTGCATGCCCCAGGACCTAGTTGTTTCCAACTAGAGGGAAATACAGTTGAGTATTTCCCTTCCCCCAAGTAAATTAGGTTCTGATACCCCTCTGGTAGTCTCTGGTAAAATAATTTCTCTTGGAAGCAAGACTTGTTAAGAACAGAATGTTCTGATGCATTTCAACATGTTTTTGTTTTTGTTTTTCCCTCCCTCTGCTTGAAGGGGAACTTGAAGTGATTATTCTAGATCAGTGGTTCTCAACCTGTGGGTCGCGACCCCTTTGGGGATCAAACAACCCTTTCACAGGGGTCGCCTAAGACATCAGAAAACACATATCAGATATTTACATGATGATTCATAACAGTAGCAAAATTACAGTTATGAAGTAGCAACAAAAATAATTGTATGGGGGTCACCACAACATGAGAAACTGTACTAAAGGGTTGCTGCATTAGGAAGGTTGAGAACCACTGTTCTAGATGGACCTAGTAGAGCTCCTGAAGGTAAACTCACAAAAATGTATCCCTTCCCCACAATAACAGGATCTCCCTAGAGTTTTTAACTCTCAACTTGTGTACACTGAACCTTCAGAAATTCTTCAGTTGCAATTCAGGTTTTCCTACCCTGGCATGGGTTCCCATGATGCTCATGGGTTTCTGCTGTGGTAAGTTATGATTCTCTGTATCCTCCTGTCAGACTCTCCAAATTGGGTGGGTCATGGGGCAACTAACAGCAGTTGCCCCACGACATCATTTTTCTGATGGATCTAAAAAGACTATTTAATTTGTCAGTTTCTTCAGCTTTTTACTTGCCGTTAGGATGGGATGGTAACTTCTAAGATCCTTAGATGCTGGACCAAAAACCACAACTCACTATTTCCATTGTAAGATGAGAAAACTAAGAAGTATAGGAGATATGTCATTTCCCAAAGATCAGACAGGTGTTGGAGGTAGAATTGAGACCTGAGCCTACTGAACCCAAGTCTGAGTTAATAACCCGTCTTGTAACAGTGTAAAAGGCTTGATTCTTACCTATTCTGGAAAAAAAGTAACATATTTGGGATATGCAATCAATTTATTACATTCAAGAAAGAAGTTCACCAAAAGGGCATTCTATTCCTAAAAATTTATCTTAATTTATGAAAACTTATGTACATAAATAAGCTTATTACAGTATGTCTCATAAAAAATGTAAATACCTGAAATGATTACGATAATTATGCACATGCTTACAGTGAGATATTAAGAAAAGCATGTAATAGCAGAGTAAACTGTTTATGATACAGTGTTAAATAAAGAAAGCTGATTATAAAACTTTATTTAAAATGGAAAGTGAAGGAAAATTTTAAAAACTACTATTGAGAGTCTTGAGCTCTTTAAACAATTAAATTAAATAAGTAAAATTTTTAAATGCATCAATGATAGTTTTCTATGCCAATTGGAGACTCTCTACTAGTCTTTGGGAAAAAAGGAACAGTTATCTTGTGCAACTTTAGTTTAAAATTTACAATCATAAATATCAGCTTTTGGGCAGAATATGTCATTGTTTACATTGGAGGAGTATGTTAGCATAATGGATGCCAGGTTGTTCTCTTTGCTATAACATGGACTTAAATGAATGGCTCTCCAGAGGCTTACTAAAACAATATTGTGTGTTAGTTTAAACTAGGTATTTATGATACAACAATATAGAGAATAAAAGGGGTGGTACATTGGGCAGTTCCTATAAAAAGAGGATTTTAGTAATGTGGTTGGGTGCAAGGTGCCATCAACACAGCACTGTATCCACCCTCATTCGTTGAGCACACAGTGAAAGATGCATGCACCTAAATCCAAAAGAGTAGATAAGTCTGACTTGAAATGTGTTTCTGTCTTTGGCATAATGTTTGTTTTTTTTTTAAAGTTCTTTTTCAATAATTCCTTGCAGCTTCAGCTTACACAGAATGAATTGTTGGCTTATTGAAGGGGAGGATGGGGGTTGGGGGGAAACACCACTTTTTAAAGCCAATTCCAAAGAAAATAACTCCTTTTGTGTAAAGAGAGATCAATAGTAGTCGCTGTTTTTTCTATTTCTTGTTTGTATTTTCTCTTGATGTGTACAAAACCTAGATTTGGCTTTAAATGTTGTTTAAGAAACACTTTTTACAGAAAGAAAACAGTCATTTTAACCATCATTGACATACTTTTTAAAGTTTTTATTATATTCTCAATACACATATACCCTACAAAAGAAAAATATCCTAAGTTGTTTTATTATTTCTTCTAAGGCAATGAATGAAATTATAAAAGAGATCTAATTGGAATTATTTTAAGATCAGAAATTTTCAACCTTGATAATTATTTACCAATAGCCACCTCTGCCTTTAATTATTATGGGAAGATGACTGTCTCACTTTGAATATGTGGCTTGGTAGAATGCAAGAAGAAGAATGTAATGATCCATGTAATGGTCCTTTTCTATATCTGAGTCCTAATTGCTTTTATACCAAATTGGGAATGGAAATGCCCAAATCCATTGGAATATTTAGTTTTTTTCAGGAATATTATGTATCAAAAAGTCACTTTCCTTCAGAAATTTGTAAACTGAATAGGCAAACGGAAAACAAATAAATTATAACAATATAAATTGTTATAATAAACAATATAAATTGTTATATAGATAAAGTGTTGAATGACTTAAGAATTAAATCAGTAATGTCTACCAGGATTTAATATATCTATAGGCCAATTATAGCTAATACACATAAAAATAGCTTATATGATGAAAACCATCTAGATATTCCTCTAATTGGAAACTTGATCTATTCTTTCATTTATTCAATAAATATCATTTTTTGTATACTAGGTGTCAGGCACCACGCTAACAACTATGGATAAAGGATGTAAAAGAAATGTATTTTTCCTGCTTTCTCAGAACTTACAGCTGTCAGATAATTATAATATAGAAAGATACACTCTATCGAGAGACAAAAAGAAAGCTAAGGGCATAAATTCATAGATGAAACTGCTTTACAAATAGTGGGTGTTATTAGTCAAAGTTCTCCAAAGAAACAAGAAACAAGAGAGAGAAAGAGAGAGAGAGAGAGAGAGAAGAGAGAGAGAGAGAGACTGAGAGAACGAGAATATGAATGAATAAAAATTGTTCACATGATTATGGAGACCGAGAAATCCCAAACCTAAGAAACCTAAGAAAGCCAGTGAGGTAGTATCAGTCCAAGGCTAGGCGAAAACCAATGTCTCTATTTTCAATCAGGTTGAAGTTCCCTCTTACTCAGCTTTTTCATTCCATTTAGGTCTTCAATTGATTGGGTGAGTCCCATCCACATCCTGGACAACAATCTGGTTTACTCTGCTCACCCATTCAAAGGTTAATCTCATCCAGAAGCACCCTCACAGACACACCCAAAGTAATCTTTGGCCATTTGTCTGGGCATCACAAGGCCCAGTCAAGTTGACACATAAAATTAACCATCACAGTGCTTTAGGTCAAGGTTTTCTGGAGGAAGAGAAACCTAGCGTGAATACTGAATATACAGAATATTAAATTACTACTTCATAATTAAATTGTACTACTAAAGTGTATAATATATATGTGTCTTCAGAAATACAATATTTCTTCCATTTTTAGGGGAAATTATTAGGTCTTCATTATATTAGATTAAAATCCCTGAGAGGCCAATATTAGAATTGAATATATAAAATGATGGTCTCACATGGCATATTGCTATTATATTAATAGAATATATTGCAATTTTATTTCCACAAAATGTTCTTATCTAGATTACCTTATTTTAGGCTACCAGTTTTCAATCAGATGTTTCATTAAACAATCTTTTATTGGATATAAACTTTTTAACTCACCACAAAAATAATGGGAAAGCAGAGCTCTTGATTGAGTATTTGTGGATGGTGTTTGAGTACTCTTTCTAATAATTTTCAGATGTAGAAAAATCCTAATTGGGGTAGTTCTAGGAAGTCAAAGTTTTATTTGAATGATTACAGATTTTAAAAATGAAAATTCTGAAGCATTTTCCTTTAAAAAAGAATTTGAAACATTAACGTGTTTATTGCTTTCAATATTTGATATAGACAAGTATATTTATGTATTAAAAATTACCCAGTTGCTTCTTAGCTACATTGCTTCCCCCACTTTCACTCCATGTATTCCATCTTTAGCTTTTTTAGTGTTCTTATTACTAAAAAGTGCATTGCTTCTTGTGGAAACACACACACACACACACACACACACACACACACACACACACACACAATTTAAAATAAATCATTGGTAGCTTTTCTCCTTAATGACTCATGTGCCGTTGCTTTCGTTTTTCCCTTTATTATCTTTTTGTTAGAAATACTCTTCACAGATATTTTAAAGTTTTATTGAGTCTGTTTTATGGCCCAGAATATGGTCTATCCTGTTAAAATTATCATTGCACTTGAAAAGAATGTGTATTCTGAAGTTATCTTATCTATTAAAGATAAATTAAGTCAAGATGGTTTATAGTATTTATATGGGCCAAACAAAGGAGCCCTCTCCCCACCTCACCATAGACACCTCTTCCCTAGTTCTTTAGCTCTCAATTTCACCTTTTTCCTAGTCCAAAGTCTTAATCACCTCCTTGATCAATTTTCTCTGGCTCCTCACCTTGAGCAACAGACTGACCCCCACTGATAATTACTCTCCTGTCTCTAGCTTGGTGATTACAATCACTACAAGCAAGCACCCCTTCCAGGCCTTTCTGAACCCAGATAGGTGATAACACCTGAATGACCATTTAGGCCGTAGGTCAACAGGCTGCAGGCTCAAGGAACTTTCCATCTCAAAACCACCCAGTGACAGGGGCTTTGAGAACTATTTCTTGGTTCAATGCTTTTTAAACTATTAACTAAATTAATTTCTCCTCATTCAGGGAACATCAGGATACAATTGATAGCCCAACAAGGATTCCAGCCCATCTCAACCAAAGAAGTCAACATGGCAGATCTCGAGACCCCTTCCCCTTTTAGATCAGATAGGGTGAGAGCTCCATGGATCCCCAATAGGTAGGAACAACAACCATCCTCAGCAGGAAGCAGATACAGAAGATGAGACCTCCAGCCCCTCAGCTTCCCATAGAGATTTGTGGGGATCACGTCTCTCAAGAGAATGTGAGGAAGGCAGATAGAATAGGGGGAATCTTGGGACACCTCCCATGAGACTCGTCCTGCTGCAATAGTCCCCAACTTGATACCACCCTTTCACTAGTAATCCCTGCCCCAGGCCAGGCAGCCACAGGAGGAAGTTCCAGACAAATACAAGGAAGTTAGGGGGCACAAGAAGCCCACTAGTTTGAGCCAGTTCCTAATGTCTGCACATAAGATCTAGAAGAACTTCATTTCACCCAGGCATCATTATACCATCACTGTAATATCATACATATGCCCGGAAGGTCATTAGTATCATAACAGACTGAACTCTGGGAAAGAATATATGCAGTTAGAAAGAGTTATGTAATAGGCCCCATGTCAATCAAATTTGTCAATCAAGAGATCCCCCATGCCCAGAGGTGTATCCCCTGAATACAACGAAGAAAATATAAGTATCAAAGCCTCATCAATAAGGGCTCTTGAGCCATTTTCCTGCTCTAGCCCACTCCTACCTCTATGGAGTATTTACTTTCTTTCAATAAACTATCTCTTTGTTTCATCGCTATACTCTAGTGTGTGTCTCGTTCAATTCTTTGCTCGAGATACCAAGGACCTGGACACTGGACTGAGGAGAACCCAATTTTTCGGTAATAATACTATCCAGATCTTCTGTGTCTATATTGATATTTTTGTCTAGTCCTATCAAATACTGAGAAAAGGGTTTTTAAATGTCCAATGGTGATTGTGTAATTGCCTATTAATTATGTAAATTTTTGCTTCATGTAAGTTGAAGGTCTATTACAATTACTGTCTTTCTAATGAGTATTTTCATCTTCATGAAGAATTTCTTTATCTCTGGCAATATTTTTGTTTGGAATCTATTTTATCTGACATTAACATAGCTACTTCAGCCTTCTTATTCTTAATGTTTACATGGTATATCTTTTTCACCCCTTTTACTTTAAAAATATCTGTTTTCATATTTAGAGTATATCTTGTGGAGTCAATATATAATTGGGTCTTGTTTTGCATTCATTCAGAAATAGTTATATTTTAATTGGAGTGTCTGTGTTACTGGAGAATGGCTCCTCATGACGTGGTGTCCAGGTTCTTGGTATCTTAAGCAAAGAATTGAATGAGACACACACCAAACTGCAGAGGTGAAACCAAGAAGCAGCTTATTGAAAGGAAAATAAGGTGAAACAAAGAGATAGTTTATTAAAAGGGAAAGTACACTCCTAAAAGGTAGGAGTGGGCTGGCACAAGAAAATACTTTAAGAGCCTTGAATGCCAAAGGGAAAGTATACTCCTAAGAGGTGGGAGCAGGCTCAAGCAGGCCCAAGAGCCCCAATTAATGAGACGTTGAAAGTTTTATGATCTTTAGTTGTAAAGAGTTACACCTATCTAGGTGTTGGGCCTTTTGATTGACAATTTTGATTGACATGGGACCTATGACATCACCTTTTCTAACTGCGCATGTTCTTTCCCAGAGTTCAGTCTATTATAATGATATTAAAGAACTTCCAGGCACATGTATGGTATTTTAATGATGGTATAATTAGCCTCAGGTGAAATGAAGGTAGTTGTAACTCTTATGCATAGGCATTAGGAACCGGCTTAAACTGGTGGGCTTCCTATGCGCCATAACTTCCTTGTATTAGTTAACTTTTTGCCTGGAGCTTCCTCCTGTGGTTGCTTAGCCTGGTGCAGGGATTACTAATGAAAGGGTAGTGACTATCAGGGCAGTGACTACTTCAGCCAGGTAAGTCCTATGGGAAGGTTCCCAAGGTCCCCCCTATTCTGTCTGCTCTCCTCACTTCTCCTGAGAGACAAGATCTCCACAAATCTTATGGGAAGTGGAGGGACAGATGTCTCATCTTCTGTATCTGTTTCCTACTAAAGATGGTCGTTGTCCCTACCTATTGAGGACTCATGGAACTCTCACCCTATCTGATCTAAAAGGGGAAGGGGTCTTGAAATCTACTTGGGAGACTGTTGACTTTTTCAGTTGGGATTGCCTGGAAGCCTTGTTGGGGTATCACTTATATCCCGATAGCCCCTAGATGAAGTAATTAATTCAATTAATAGTTTTAAAAGCATTGGCCCAGGAAGCGGGCCCCAAAGCCCTTGCCACTAGGTGGTTACATGATGGACATGAATTATCATGGACTAGGAAAAAGGTAAAACTGAGAGCTGAAGAAGTAGGGAAAAGGAGTCCATGGCAGCAGGTAGGGGGAGCTCCTTTCTTTGGGCTGTATCATTTGGTTACTCATTGCCACAACCTGCGCGGGGAGAACAGGTTAACCGGAGGGGAGGCGATGGGGAATGAAGAAATAAACACACGGACACAGACATATACAGAAAAGCTGGAACCGGGTGGTTCTCTGCTCTCTGATGGAGACACAGAGACCCCGTCTGGCTGCAGTGAGTTTATTTTGTAGGGTAGGCAAAACAAGTGAGATCATAGGGGTAAATTAGTAAAGCGAGACTGGAAAGTACATCTTAACTAAGACATATAGTTACAGATAACTACATTTAATCAATATTTTGGTACATGTTGCTAAGGTATTACTGATTATATTATTATTATTCTCTTCAAGGCAGGCAGGCCACAAGTTATGTCTTGAATCATTTCTAGAGACCAAACAACCTTGCTCCCAATGTCGTATTTTTCCACCCAAGCCACAAACCACATCCCAAGTATTGTCCTTGTGCACCCAGCTTTGGGCTGCCTTGCAAAACCCTTGAACTGTGGACTCCAAGCACACAGGTAGCCTTGCTAAAGCCTGTTTTCTCAAAGGACCTGGCTTCTGGCTCACGCGCTCCCTACAACTCATGATTAATATAATCATTGAAATGGTTGATGTGGTAGGCAGAAAATTGGTTCCCAAAGATATTCACTTCCTAATCCTCAGAACCTGTAAACGTGGTATCTTGTATGGCAAAAAGGACTTTGAAAATAGGACTAAGATTAAGGACATTGAAACTAAGAGATTATCCTATATTATTTGGGTGGGCCCATTCTAATATCATAAATCCTTTAAAGCAGAGAAGCTTTCTCAGATGCAATCAGGAAGACATGTAACCACAATAAAAGTCTGTTCAGAGAGATGTGACATAAGAAGGCTTACCTCTCTATTGTTGGATTTGAAGATGAAGGAAAGGAGCAGAGAAGTGGTAGTATCTAGTTCTGGACACAGCCCTCGGTTTACGGCTAGAAAGAAATAGAACTTCAATCTTACAACCTAAAGGAACTAATTTCTACTTCTAATCCAAATAATTGGAAGAGAGATTTCCTTCTACAGATTTCAGAAATTTAGCCTGTTGACACCTTGATTTTAGTTCATTTAGCTCTGTGCCATATTTCTGACCTACAGAATTCTAAAATAATAAATTTGTATTGTTTAATACCATGAAGTTTTCAGTAATTTGCTATAACTGCAATAGAAAATTAATACAGATTTTAGTACCTGAAATTAGTATTTTAAAAAAAGGAGCCACTTGAAAAATGCATGTATTTCCCCTACCCCTAGCCCTAGAAACCACCATCCCACTTTCTGTCTATAAATTTCACAGTCTAGGTACCTCATTTAAATGGAATCATTCCATGGTTGTCTTTCGACTTAGCATAATATCCTTAAGTTTTATCCATGTTATATTATGTGTAAAAATTTCCTTCCTTTTTAAGGCTGAATAATAATGTATCATATGCATATATCGCATTTTGTTTATTCATTCCTCAATTTATGAAAATTTGGTTGCTTTCACATTTTGGCTATTGTGAATAATGCTAGTATGAGCATGAGTGCTTTTTTTTAACAATACTTTGAAAATGTAAAAACTATTTTTAGCTCACAGGTTGATTTTGCCAATGGGCCATACATAGTTTTCTGATTCTGAAACAAGGTCCTCAAAACTTTTATTTTTTCCTAATATTTTTATCTCTGTTGTTTGTTTTGTTTACAGTGGGTAATTTCTATTATGTTTTCAGTCCATTTACTGTTTTGTCTGGCATATCCATTTTGGCTCTTATGTCCAACCAAGGTAATTTTTTTAATTTCAGAAAAGACATTTTAACCCTTTGTTAGTTAAATATAATGATAAATATAAAAGACATTTTAACCCTTTGTTAGTTAGTTTCAACATCTGTTTCATTTGAGGTTGGGCTTGATCCATTTTTTCTTCTTGAGGCTGTGATTTTGTTTGTTTGTTTTGCTTACATCAGATAGGTTTGTGTTGCATCCTGAACATTGTACATGTTAAATCTTAGAAATTTTAAATTCTGTTATTTTTCATTGATGTGTTGTTCCTTTGTTTTAGCTGGTAAATATTCTTAACTTGCTTGAACTACTGAGTCTTGAGCAGCAGCTCCCTTCTATTTGGATATTTTTATTTAGTGCAATTGCTTAGCTTCTGTCAACACACGAATAGTTCGGGGATCAAAGAAACGGGGTAAGCGGAACTTAGGAATTCACTATTTGACTCATTCTCTTCTGGGATTCCCCTAGTCTCTTCAACATTCACAATTTCCAACCTTCAGATTTCTAATTCCCCAACCAGAAAGATTATTGGTTTTTAACATGTGTGCCCTGCCACAGCTTTGGCTCATCACATGAGCTGCACTTAGCACCAGACTAAAAGCCAGAGAGGAAAATTTAATTTAGATCTCCACCTTTCCTAAGAGCATGCACTCCTCAGCACAGTATGATTCATTTTTATTCAATCTCCTTCAGATAGTTCTATCTTCACAGTGGTGCCTTTTGTATTGTCTGCTTTTATATAATAGTTATTTCTACAGGGGTATCATTTGGTAGGGTCTGTGACTATTTGTACAGATTTAATCAAAGATTAATAAATGTCAGTTGTTGTGGTAGGTGGGAGGCAACTTTTTTTTGATATTTGATGCAGAAAAACCATAGAACTAACTGGTCACCTTCTACTCCACCATCATGTATTTTGACTGAGAATCTTATTTTGGTGACTTAATGCTTAGTAAGAGTCCTTATAAATCAGAAAGAAAAAAGCACTAATAAGGCAATTCCATAAAGACGGACCTTGTGAATAGGAAAAGTGTTATCCACTAGGATTCATGAGAGGATTTGGAATGTAATACTCTCAATAATGCGGCCAATACCTTATACATATGAGACTTTCAGTGTTGTACTCCTTCAAATACTTGTTTTTGAGAATGGTATGACTTACTTTAAGAGAATTTGCATTTATAGTATTTCCTGTACCTCATTTCTTAAATTAGAGAAGTGATAAAGTATGAGTGGAAAAATAATCCTCTTCTATATTGGAACAGCCATTGTAATGTTCAATATCCTTATATTAAACAGTGTTTTTATATATTTATGTAGAGAAAGAAATAAAACACTATCACTATAGTGTTCAACAATGTGGCTTTCCTGAGTCTCTTGAATTTAAAGAAAAAAGACAATAAGATATCTAAAAATCCAAAACAATTTAAAATTTGTCCCATATTAATTCTTAAGGTGTTTATGTCTTAGTTACATTTTACTTTTGTTGCCAAGTCAGTTTCACCACAGAGAAACAGCCATTGTAGAGACCTCAAATAAAGTGGAATTATTTTTTCCTTTAATGAAGACCACAAGTGTAAAAGTTAAAAGAATTTTCACAATTTGAGCATACTTATTTAAACAGACCACACATCAAAAATAGAATATGAGGGATGTAAAGAAAAAAATCCAGCCATAAATGACTCTACAGGGTTCAGTGTAAGTAAGCCCCTTTTTATGAGTGGGTAATCTATACCAAATCTTTTATTACAAAAATCATAAGCATGTATGGTTGTGATTTTTTTAATAAAATCATAACTCAAGTCTAGGCATTACTTCTGCCAGACCCTGTAGTTTTCATGTTTCATGGCTGGATACTTCCTAGACAGCCCTCGTATTACCATAGCTTCAGATAATTCATTGTTTTGGCCTCTTGCAATCTCTGTTTTGTCCCAGACATTACCACTATTCTAATTTCTGACAGCATAAATTTATTTAGGCTATTTCTGAAATGTGTATGCAGTAATGCAAAAGGTATTCTTTTCTGACTTTTTGCCTCAACATTATGTTTGTAAATGCTATTTATGTTTTGCATTTATTCTCACCAATTTATTCCCTAAGCAAAAAGATTATTAGTTTTTCTATGTGTGCCCTCCCACAGTTCTGCACTATAAAGCCAGACAATACAAAAAGCAACACTGAAGGTATAACCAACTATCTGAAAGAGAGTGAATAGAAATATGCTGTGTGCTCAGGAGGGCATGTTCACATGGAAGCCAGAGGTATATTCATTTTTTTCTCTCAAAGGCTTTTAGTCTGGTGCTAAGTACAATCCAAGTTTATGAAGATTTTTTTCTATATTATCTTCCAGAAGGTTTTTCTTTACCTTCGCTTTTTGTATTAACTGGCAACTTTTCTTTTTATTACTTATTCCATTAAAATTGGACATCGAGTTTATTTCTACTTTGGGGCTCTTTACAGAAATACTATTGTGAAAATCCTTGTACATATTTTTGTTCGGTATATATACACCTTTACCTGGAGTTGCTAGATCATAGAATAAGAATAGGTTCGATTTATTAGATATTGCCATTTTCTAAGATAATTTTATCAATTTAGACTCTCAACAGCAGTGTTTGAGAGTTTCCATTGCTCCAGATTCTTGCCAACACCCAGTCTATTTATTTATTTATTTTGACTTTAGTCATTCTAATTGATGTGTACTGAAATATTTGGATTTCAATTTGCATTTCCATACTAACTCATTAAGTTAGCATCCTTTCATAGGTTTATTGGACACTTTGGGGATGTCTGCTTATGTCTCTTGCCCATTTCATTGAGTTTTCCTCCTTTCTATCATTTGTACAATTATTTATATATTTTGGATATGAGTCCTTTGTACGCTGTATATATTTTATATTGTAAATATCTCTTCCATCACCTTTACTTGCCCTTTTACTCTTAATGAATAGAGTTAGAAATTTTAATGTAACCCAATTTATATGTCTTTATCTTTATAATTACTTCTTTGTATTATTTTTAAGAAATCTTTGACTACTCCAAGTTCATAAAGATATTTTTCTAGATTATCTTCTGGAAGCTTTTTCTTTACCTTTCATCTTTTTATGTGCTATAAAGGTAAGGATTCAGTTTTCTTATATGGCTATCAAATTGACCTATCATTTCTAAAAAGACCATTATTTCCTCCACTATACTGTAGTATCTCATTTGTGATAATTATGTTACCAAATGTATGAGTTTGTTTTTATGATCTCTGACCTATTTTATCTATATTCTATTTTTTTCTCACCTTATGTGAATAACATGATGTCTTAATTATTGTAATAAATAAAATTTATTTATAATAAATATTGATATTTGATCGTATAAATCTTCATTCAGAATTGCGTTTGACAATTTAGAATCAACTTGCCAATTTTTTTTAAAGTATTAGGATGTTTATTACAATTCTATTGAATCCATAAATCAACTTAGGGAAAATTAACAACTTTTCAATAGCTTTTTCAAACTATGAGTATAGTATATAGTATTTCTCTATTTCTTCAATTTCTTTCAATAAACTTTGGCTGTTTTTAGTGTACAAGTCATATATATTTTATTTTATTTTCAGGAGATTTTATTTTATGCTATTTTAAATACTAAAATTTTTAAATTTTATTTTCCAATTGTTTAATTGATGGTATATAGAAATAAAATGGAGAAATATTGAAATTCATTCCTCTGTCTCATACCTAACAACCGCCAAAACAACTGATCTATATCCTCATTTCAAGTCCCCCTCTATTTGCATGGATAGCACATTAAATCATATGTCATAATCTCTCCTGATACGTTGCTCTATTATTTTACCCTAACTAGTCTTCTGTTATCCTAGTATTTGGCTTAACATACCTCTAAACCATCTTTGTAAAACTCTAAACTGATCACATTACTCTTCTGATTTAAAAACTTTTTATAACCTATTGATAAAGCTCCTTAATGTGCAAAGTCTTTGATGATTTGACCTCCAAACTTAACTACTAAACTACAAATAAGTATTAAACTATTAATAAGTATCAAAATGAACAGTACTTTTTAAATTTTATGATGTGTTTATTTTCTTTATTTGTTCTTTTCTCTATCTGGTTAAGTCTTACTCAGCCTTCAAGACTTAATTCAAATGGCTGTGCTTCTGAGTAGCCACTGTGACTTCATCAAGCAGATATAATCATTCTCACTCCAACATTTGTATACACACACAGCTGCAAAACAACGACATGTCTACTATTTGCTAACATATAGAAGTTGATTTTATCTGATTTATATATACAGTACAACTTAAAAAACATGAAATTAAACAAAAACTGTTTCTCAGGATAAACATTTATGGCTATGTGGTGACTTCAAAAGTCTCCAGTGAATCAAGACTTCTTTCATCTTTCCATTCTGACTTCCTCAGTGTAGCTTCCATCGTTAAGGCCACCTGTTGGTCCAAGAAGGTAGTTGAAGTGCTATTTAGTATGTCTGTTTTTCTTTTTCTTTTTCTTTTCTTTTTTCTTTCTAACATGTCTGTTTTTCAAGTTGCAGGAAGAGAGATAACGATCATGGTAAAGAACATTTCTCAAATTCTCTTTGTAAAGCATTCCAGATAGTGCTACACAATGTTTCTGAATGCATGTCTTTGGCAGAAAAAGAAAAATATCACATGACCGCACTTAGCAAGAAGGAAGGCTGGAGAATATAGTCTTTTGGGTAAGTAATTTATTGTCCAAAGGATTGCTCAGTTACCATCAAATGAAGGAAAAATGGATATTGGGCTGGCTTCTAGCAATCTATGCCATATTTCTTACTATATTATGAGCTATGGAGAAATTATTTTTGTTAATCTCTTTATCTCATGTGAACAACACAGGGCTTGGCATAGTACGCACTCATTACAAGTTTATTGAAGAAAGCATTTGAGATAGTTAAGAGGTATGTGGATACATAATAGATTGCAGCAATGCCTATTTCAAGAGACTACTAGCAACCAGTACTTAGAAAATATTTTAGATGTTAGCAAGTTTTACCTTATTTTTGAAGATTTATAAAATTACAGCCCTGAAATGTTGCAGATTCTTAGCTAATATTGGTTTTATTGATTTGAAGTATATTTAGGAGTATTCAGCCACTGAGAAGATTAGAAAAAATATTTCAAGAAAAAAAGAAATTAGCAACTTTGGCTATGAAAGTGTATGTAGTCGGTAACTCCAACAGATTTTAGAAACCTTTTCATTTGGAAACAACTGTATTCTCACTAAAATATTTCAATGATAGGATACTATGTAATAGGATAAAACAAGGAAGGGGAAGGTTCTCAAAACATTCATCTTTTTTTGTGGTCCCTTTCTGGCAGAGATGGTGAGTGGATTAGGATCATCATAAGAATTACACCACCATGAAACAATTATTAAATTTCAAAATTCTGAAGCTAATTATTTGGCCAGCTTTTATAAAACTAATACTTAATAGTCACTCAGTTTTCCAAAGGTATTGTTTTTAAACCTTTCAATTAATCTAGGTTATATTCCTTAAATTTCCCATTATCAGTGGATTTGAAAAGAGTTGGTATAATTTGCCCATTATACCAGGTAACAGGGGGAGGGGGTACAAATGAAAATATAGTTAACTGGAAATGCATATTATTGGGGGGAAAATTGGGAAACATTCAGATTATTTTACATACCAGAAGACACATTACTTTGAATTTTTTCCTTGTAAAACGTGAATAAGCTTTGCTCACACATTCACACACGTATTTTATTTATCACTTATTAAATGTCAGATACTGTGCCAGGTGATTAAAAGTCAGGCTTCTGGTTACATAGCGCTTAGAATCTAGCGGAAGAGACTGATTTTAATAAAATAGTCACAGTAGTGAACGTATAATTATGAAAAGAAATGTGAATTGAGTGAAATATGCATGGTATTACAAGAGCATGTAAAAAAGGATCCTAGCCCAAAAGGAAGAGCAGGGAGCTTCCATATAAGACCTTCCTAAACATGACTTTGAAAAATACAAAGAATTAACTATCGATCAGTATGTTTTAAGTAATCAGTTGTGTTATTTTCATTTGTGTAGTAGAAAATTTAAGGAACAGGATACCTTAAAAAGCTGTATCACCAAAGCACATTAATAATTGCAGGTACTGGACACATTAATTTTTCATGAACTTTTGAAAGAGCAAATGTCCACTAGATCCTTTTACTTCATTCTCATTGTGACAGAGCTTTATCACAATTCCTTTTCCCCACTTATATGGTATTTTTCTCATCATTCAGTTGTAATTTAGTGTATACGGTATTCTAGAAATAGCAAGAGACAGCCTCTCCTTAGAGTCAGTCTTGGAATAAGTAATGTTAGGTGATGTTTCTTAGGTTACAAAAGCATCATTTCTTTTGAAATTGTGCAGTTAATATGATAGCCACTAACTAAATGTAGCTATTTACATTTAAATTAAATTAAATACTTAAAAATTTCACTTCTCAGTCTTACTAGCCTCATTTCAAGTACTCAATAGCCATATGTGGCCACTGGTTTCTGTATCCATCACCAACAAAATTTCTACTGGATAGCACTGGTCTAAGCACATAAAATGGGGTGACTTCTGTGACTCAAAAACCATGAAAACATCAATCATCAAAAGGCTGTATCAAAATCTGTGCTGGTTTGGCTGCTGGGAGCGGAGGGACCCCACTGACCAAACTTACATCGATTCATGTCATCTGAGACTCTTACACCATTTTCATTAAGAAAAACAACAAATACAATGTAATTGCAAGTGGAAATCAAAGAACATCCTCTAGTAAAGAAAGCAGAGGAAAAGATATCCTGTGGCTCATTAAGCATTGATTGAGCATCATTTTCCTTAAGAACATGATCAAGAAAGAGGGTCCAGTGGAAAGAAATATCGTACCTTCTTTATTTTATCTTGGAAGTTTCTTACTGATTTCCCTGTGGTCTTGAGAGAATATATTCACAGTTATTAAGTAGTTGTCTTTGTCCCAGGCTTGCAGAAAATAAGGCCTGGAAAGGGAATAAAATGTTTATGCTTTATTAGTAGATGAAAGTCAAGGGCAGTAACGATTAAGAAATTAAGAGGGAGGAGGCAAAGAAAGATGCCTGCTCTCATTCTAATTATCAAGTAATTTGTTGTCTCTCGGAGAATTTTAAGATTTTCCCTTCAGTCACAGTTTCACTGTGTTTGTCAAGGTACAGAATTATTTACTTTTATCTCACTTAGCTTTGTTTCTGCTGTTTCTAAATGAGGATTCAGTTCTTCAGTCTAGATATTTCTAAGTTATTATCTCTTCAAATATTGACATTTTCTCTTCCTATGAAAATTTTTTTGGGAAAAAATTTTAAGTCAGACCATTCTTCCAGTCTATTAGAACTTTGATATCACAGTTTCCTTTCCTTTATTTTTCTTTTATATGTTGTAGGTCAAATCCTCAGTACCCTTTCTAATTCATTAATCTTCTCTTCAGTTCTCTCAACTTGATGTTCATCCAGTTTTCTCAGGATTTTTGTTATTTGCAAAGATATCATTTCAAGGGCTACTTTTTTAAGTTTTAGGATTTCTCTTCAGTACTTTTTTTATAGCCACATGTTTCTTATTCTTAACCATTTTTTAGTATGATAATCATTTGTTCTTTCCTTCTTTTATGCATTTTCAGATTTTAAATATACTTAATATGTCTTTTTCAAATTACTCAAACATAATTATGTTACTAGACTAACATTGGTTTAATGGCTATCTTTCATGATTAATTTTTTTCTCTTTGTAGTTTTGAAGTTTTATTGTGTTTTCTTCTATGTGCTTTTTCTGACTTCTATGTGTATGTTTGTTTAATCTCTCCTTTCTCACCTCTCCATGTGTGACTGTTTTATAGTTGTCTCTAGCTGCCTTGCTCTTTTATTGGTAACCAGAGGCCTCATAATGCAGGATATTATGGAAATAGTACTGAACTAGTTGGGGCTTGGCTCAGCTTTGGTGGTAGAACTATTTGTGCTTTCTCCCAATCCTCTAGGCAACTACTTGACATTTGCCTGGGACCATGGGCTCAGCTTCCTATTTCACACACTGAACCTGGCTCTGGTCTAGCACCCTTTTAATCCTCAGGAGCTGAATCTATAGCCACTTCTGATTTTAACTTGTCCTGGAATTCAGAAAGCCTGAATTAAAAAAAAAAAAAAAAGCCTGTGAATTAAACCACACTTCTATTGTGTCTTTTTATTCTGTTTTTGGTCTTTAGAAATATTTTATCTTGCTTTTGGCTGTAGCCATGTCTTTTCAATACATAATGTGAAGTAATATCTATCTTTGTTGTGATTTTTTGCAGGAGAAGCATGGGAAATATTTTGCAAAAACTGCCAATGCTAACTTGAGCAGCAATCTTATTGCTGGTAACTTTATATGAACAAAGGCCATCAGAAGCAGTTACAAATCTAAATATAAGCTCCTACATGAAAGTAGTAAAACATCAGACTTCTGTTACAATTACAGTTCTGGGTGTTAATTATTTAATTGGGGAGGATTACTTATGTAATCTGATTTCAGATTATTGATTAGTTTCTTTAACCTACCTGTATCCCAATGTCTAAGATTTCAGGAAAATTTTCAAGCATTTGACATAGTCTTTTACAAATAGTCTTTTACCCAGGTAAAGTGTACATATCCTTGTGTTAGATGTAAATTTAAGTCTTATGAGTCATTTATGTCCTACCGCTTTATCATGAATTAGTTTGTCAAATTCTTTCCTGAGATCAAGTTTTGATTAGAAAGGCAGAAAGATTATGGGGACACCCTCTGCCTAGTATGTGGATTTGGATGATAAATAGTGCTGTTTGTGAAAAAATGCTGGTCTTGAATTTACTAACTAGGAGATGCCATGATTTACAGCTGTGTCACCTTGGACAGATTTTTAAGTTCTATGAAGTGTGGTTTCCTTGGCTTCTAAAATGGAATATTAATGAAGAATATATGAAATGATATATGTTGTAGTACTGGGTATACAGTAGGTACTCAATAAATGTTAGTGGAAAGATAAAAAGTAAAAAACAGACAAGTGAAACTTGGAGTTTCAAAGAGGTTTCCGAAGTCATCTACTTACTTTGGCCTTTGTGGGTCACAAGTTCATAAAGCTAATCTGCATAAATAATTTAGGTCCTATTACTGCAAAATTAGACATCTGGTTATTAATTTTAGAAATACACTTTAGTTATAAAGATCTTATCATCATGGCTTCAAAGGAAAACATTCAAATTAATAAGCTTGCATTAACTACTAAAGTCAAAGATTCTGAATAAATGCGTTGTCATCGCACATTTATTATTTTCATTGACAAGTTTTCAGTGGAGACTCTATAAACACGCACATTTACCAAAAGCAAAACAAATCATTCTGCAAAATGACTAAATAGGCCACAAAGGGCAACCGGTTTTGTTGCTAGTTAAACATATTTACTTTTATTGGTCCTAAGAGAAATAGCAGGGCCCAGGACATTGCTATTAATCTAAATCTTAGCTTACACATAAAGATACTTTAGGCCCCAAATTAGCCCCAAATCCCATACTACTCTTATGAAATAATCACAATAATCATATTACTAAAGCTGTGGCCAAATGATAGTCATAACTGTGTCTTCTATTTTCATAGTTCCTTGCAGTTTTCAAATCACATTTATGTGTTCTTTGACTTTAGCCTCAAAAGTAGGAATTACTTCCACTAACACACAGATAAGGAAGCTGAGGTTAAGAGAACTGAAATGATTTTGTAGAGTAACTTGGAGTTCCTTCAAAACTTCTAGTACTAACACAGTGTCATCTACATGTGGGTGTTTACGTTTTTATTGCAGGCTGTCCAAGTCACTAAACTGAGTGTTATAGAATATATTCAAAATAACATTCCCAAGATTACTAAGATGATTCATGTTATATGCTACAATTAAAATGTGTGGTTTTGGCATAGAGTGAAAATCACTGATTTCTAAATCTCTGCTTTTGAGAAATTATGTTTTACATTTTTTATTTTGGAGATGTCTAGCATTTCATAACCCGTTAAATCACTCCAAACTAGTAATAAAAACAATTTGTAAATATAATTTTGTATAAAACCAAGCAGGAAGAAACACTCCTCTTTTAAAGTATAACAAGTCCTGATACGTCCAAAATTATCTTAGGAGATTTCAGATACTGAGCTCAAGTAACTATACCAAAGAATTAAGCCCAAGGCTGCCTTAAGAACAAGTTCAGATTCATTTTGTTAAGACTTTGCACTTGCATGTTGATTTTAAATATAGCTCAGCTTCTCTTGAGCAATGGGGCTATTGTAATATCTGTGGCAGCTCATATTTCTTTGACTTTATATTTCAGCTCTCCAGTGGGTTTTAAAAATTATTTGTATGATTTTAAATGAGGTGCTGTTCCTCATATCTGAACAACAGTAAAAATTTGCAGTCTTTATTATCCTTTCCCTATTTTCTGAATTACTCATCTGGCCCATTCACCTACATTTCTTTTTACTGAACCCTTCCATGTGCCAGTATCAATATCAGTGTAAGAAACTATGCCTGATCCACTCTAACAACACAAGTTCACCACTCCACCTAGCCACCATCACTTCCCTCACACCCTCCACTAACAATAAAGCAGAAAAATAACAAAGAAAATGCTACTGTCTTTTTTCTTTTAACCGACTCACTATGTCACCTAGGAACATTTTTACTACCTGAACATTTTAAACAGGACTGCATTATGTTTTTTAAAGGCCTTTGGAAGTTATTCCTTCTTAGGCTTCTTTATTCATAAAAATTTTTCAAATGTTAATTTGAAGATGAATATGCTGATATTATATATTGAAACTATTTTTTTTACCTAAAATTTCATTTTTTTTCTGATTGTAAAAGAAATTAGAATACCTACTAGGCCTGCTGTACCTAATGTATAAGTCTGCCCCAACTCTAAGTCCAAGTAATCCTCAAGAAAATGAATTAAAAAATAAATTTAATAAAGGCTTTCTTAAAAATTCTATTAATACTGATGCTCTCCCTGATGGTCAAGTGTCTGAAAAGTATGCGAGACTTCTTCAGCAGCCAAGAAGGCACCTCATGCAAATGAAATAAAGACAGAAGATAATTAATTTACTTCATCTTACATAAAAAAGTTAGTCTAACATTTATTAAGGCCTGACAATGTGCTGGAACTATTCTATATACCTCTATGCATGATCACATTTAATTTCATAACCATTCAAGAAATAGCTATTATTATTATTATTATTATTATTATTACTTCCCTTATACAAATACAAAGTTCAGGTCAGAAGAATATAATGATCTATAGCATAACACAGAAAATAGATTTTAGAAGCCAGATCTAAATGAATGTTTGAACCTTCTATCCCAGTTGCTTGATATATTATTTTAATGATTATAATATATTAGCAGTTTTTTTACAATGTACTGTACAAGTTATCTTAATACTGAATGTTAAAATGGAAAAAAAAATAATGTTTCCACTGTTTTATAACATAAGGAAAAAACAAGAAGCTATAATTATAGTCTGGTTTTTAACTCACCCTCCTGCCTGCACACACACACATACCCTTGTGTGTACACCATACATGCTTACATGTACGACACACATGCAATGTCACCTCCTCCTCCTCCCTACATGTGTAGTATCATATTCTTCACAGACTATTCAGTCTCCCTTTCTCTTACTTTTAGTTCAACAAATGTCTTTAATTCAATTTCTAAACCTTACTGGGAAAAAATATGTAAATATGAAAAAGACATATCAGAAAAAAAATCGATCTTTTTCTTAATGAATAAATGTATTTTCTTTTTAATGAAAGAATAAACTTCCTTCATTATTTTAACTGAGAGGTCATATCAGGTCCCAGCTCTGCTGATATGCACAACCCACTAGCTCCAGGCAACCTCTATTCAGCTAAAAATAATGTGTAGGAAAAGAATTGCATGTTACTTGCCAAAATGAAAAGAGAGGATAATGCAAGTGAGCAGATTAGTAAGAGTGTTGGATGAAGAACTGTCACTAACTAATGGCCTGAATTTACACTAGCTATTTAGAGTAGATGGTGCAAAAATGTACCAGCTGCATCAATAGCCTGGATACCTAATACTCAGTCAACTGTGCGTAAACTTCTGTCTTTCCCCACAATCATTTTATTGCTCCAATTCGTGTGCACTGTTTTTGGATGTTAGCATGTGTGGTCAGCATTTGAGCCAGAGGGCAGGTCTATTGAGAGAAATTGGGTTTAGCAAGGCTGCCTGTGTACTTGGAATCCGCGGTCCGGGGGTCTTGCGGGGCTGCCGGGAACTTGGTGAACAAGGACACTCCTCAGGATGTGGTTTCTGGCTGGCTAAGGGGAAGGAGGAAAACAACATTGCCTGCCAGGCAGAGGAATTGTAAACAGGACAAAAGGATGGGGGTTGGTAACATTGTTTCACAATTAAGAAGTTACACCTCTGTTGTTCTTGGGATATAAAGTAAACCCGCTGCAGGCCTGAAGGGTCTCCGTGTCTCCATCAGAGCCCAGGGAACCACCCAGTCCCAGCTTTGCTATCTGTTATGTCTGTGTGTGTTTTTCTTACTTCCCCGTCGCCACCCCTTCAGTTCTGTTCTCCCCGCACTGGTCACGGGGCAAATATGTGTTAAGAATTTTTAGCTATATTAATTAACTTTGAGAGGGGGAACAACGAATAGGTTGACTGCTATATTTTGCTAATGTTCAACATATAAACTTTTAGACATTTAATCAGAACAGTGATAAATTTAGATTATATTCATTAAATGTCTTGAATATGTACTAAGGGAGAGTGGTGCATTAAACATTTGAATTAATTTGTGAAGCAATGTTCATTTATCTGCAATGTTTAGATTGTTGCTTAATTTCACATAGCAAGAAAGTGGCAGAGCTGGGTCCATTATTACTACAAAAAAAAAAAGGGTTGAGAAAAGAACTCAATTTGATAAAGTGTGGATTACAAATCAAGACAAAATAAAAGCAATAAATGATAAATAAAATGAAGGATTATATTAAAAAGTAATATATATTAATATCAAGAAGATCATGTATTTCAAAAGAATTCTTAATCTAAAAACTCACTAGGCTCATTTACCTCTACTTCCTTCTTTTGAGTCATGTCCTCAACTTCTTCTGTCTTACCCAATATTTTAAGGGCTGTTCAGAAATCCATGACTCTCACAAGGTATTTCAATACTTTTCCTATCAGAACTCAAAAAGTCAATGAAACAAAGAGCTGGGGTTTTTTTTGAAAAGATAAACAATATTGACAAAAATTTAACCAGATTTATTAAGAAAAAGAGAGGACACAATAAATAAAAAATGAAGGAGGAGAAGTGACAACAGACATGAGAGAAATACAAAAACTTTTAAGAAAATACTATGAGCAACTAATCACCAACAAACTTGACAATCTTGAAGAAATGGATAAACTCCTAGAAGCATGCAATTTTCTAAGCCTGAATCAAAAAAAAGAAACAGAAGATCTGAACAGGCCAATTACAACTAACAAAATCAAATCAGGAATCAACAAGCTCCCAACAAACCAAAGTCCTGGACCAGATGGCTTCACAGGTGAATTTTACCAAACATTCCAGGAAGAATAAACACCTATTTTTCTCAAACTATTCCAAAAAATTCAAGAGAAGATAAAGCTCCCAAGCTCATTTTATGAAGCCACTATTAACCTGATTCCAAAATCAGACAAATATGAAAACTATAGGCCTATATCCCTAATGAACATAGATGCAAAAATCTTCAGCTAGTTATTAGCAAAACCAAATTCAGCAATATATTAAAAAATCATACTCCATGACCAAGTGGGATTCATGCCTGCTAGGCAAGTTCGAGTCAATATCTGCAATTCAATTAACATGATATACCATGTAAACAAAATGAAAAATAAATATCATATGATCATATCAGTACATACAGAAAAGACTTTTAACAAAATCAGCATTCATTTATGATAAAAACTCTCAGCAAAGTGAAAATGAGGAAACTTATCTCAACATAATGAAGGCCATTTATGAAAAATTCACAGCTAATATCAGACTCTGGGGAAAAGCTTAAAACATTCTCCTTAAGATTAGGAATGACAAGGATGCCCACTTTCACCACTTTTATTCCAATAGTACTAGAAGTTTAACCACAGCAATTAGACAAGGAAAAAAAAAGGTATGCAAATAGAAAAGGAAGAAGTAAAACTGTCATTATTTGAAGACAACTTGATTCTGTATATAATGAACCCCAAAGATTCCACTAAAAACACTATTAGAACTGATAAATAAATTTAGTAAAGTAGCAGGATACAAAATTAATATTTAAAAATGAGTTGCATTTTTATATGCCAATAATAAGCTATCAGAAAGAGAAATTAAGAAAATAATTTCATTTACAATTGCACTCAAAAAAATGGGATACTTAGAAATAAATTTAACTGAGAAAGTAAAAGACCTGTACTCAGAAAATTATAAGATGTTAAAGAAAGAAATTAAATAAGATACAAATAAATGGAAACATATACCATGCTCATTAATGGGAAGATTTAATATATTTAAAATGTCCATACTACCCAAAGCAAGCTATAGATTTAACACAATCTCCATAAAAATACCAATGACATAGTTCACAGAACTAGAACAAATAATACTAAAATTTATTTGGAACCATAAAAGATCCTAAATCAGCAATCCTGAGAAAGAAGAAGAAAGCTGGAGGTATCACATTAACTGATATAAAATTATACTTCAAGGCCATAGTAACCAATACAGCATGCTATTGGCATAACACAGATACAGAGATTAATGGAACAGAATAGAGAGCCCAGAAATAAATCGATTTCTATATGTTCATTTAATCTATGACAAAGGAACTAAGAGTTTACAATGGGATAAAGACAGTCTACTCAATAAATGGTGCTGGGAAAGCTGTACAGACACAGGCAAAAAAAAGAAAAAGAAACTGGACCACCTTCTTATGCCATATATAAGAATAAACTCAAAACGGATTAAAGACTTAAATGTAAGACCTGAAACGATAAAACTCTTAGAAGAAAATATAGGAGGTCAACTCTCAGACATTACCCTTAGTAATATTTTTACTGATATATCTCCTTTGGCAAGGGAAACAAAAGAAAGAATAAACAAATCTGACAACATTGATCAAAAAAGTTTTTTCACAGCAAAGGAAACTATCAACAAAATGAAAAGGCATCCTATTGAATGAGAGAAGATATTTGCCTATGATACATCTGATAAAGGGTTAATCTTCAAAATTTAGTTTTTAAAAAACTGATACAACTCAACTCTAAACAAATAACCAACAATCCAATGAAAATACAGGCAGGGGACCTGAACAGACTTTTCTCTAAAGAGGACATACAGATGGCCAATAGCCATATGAAGAGATGCTCAACATCACTAATCATCAGAGAAATGCAAAGTAAAACCATGATGAGATACCACCTCACTCCTGTTAAAATGGCTACCATCAATAAATAAACAAACAGTGAGTGTGGGCAAGGGTATGGAGAAAAGAATACCCTTGTGCACTGTTGGTGAGACAGCAAATTGGTGCTGTGGAAAACAATATGGAGTTTCCTCAAAAAATTAACAATAGAACTATCCTATGATCCAGAAATTTCACTCCTGGATATTTATTTAAAGAAATCCAAAATACTAATTCACAAAATATATATACATTCCTATGTTTACTGCAGCACTATTAACAATAGCCAAGATATGAAAACAACAAAAATTCCCATCAATAGATGATTGGATAAAGAAATTGTGGTTCACTTATGCAATGGAGTATGACTCTGCCATAAAAAGAACGAAATCTTACCATTTGAAACAACATGGATGAACCTAGAAAATATAATCCTAAATGAACTAAATCAGACTGAGAAAGACAAATACTATATGATCTCACTTGTATGTAGAATCTAAAGAAAAGAATAAATGAACAGATAAAACAGAAATAGACTCATAGATTCTGAGAACAAATGAATAGATGGAAGCAGTTTTGAGGGGATGGGTGAGAAAGGTGACAGGGTTAGAAAGTACAAATTGCTAGTCACAAAATAATCACAAGAATGTGAAATACAGTGTGGGGAATATAGTCAATAATGTGAAAACTAAAAAATTAGTAGCATAAAGTTCTGTTTAGTGAATAAGTTGAGAAGGCCAGTTTATTCTGGACCTGGCAATCTTAAGATCTAGAAAAGTTGTAACTTTCAGTTTTTTTAAAAAACATTAAAGGTTTTACTTAATTGTTGAGTTCTGAATCCTTTGGGATACTGGTCTCTTAAGTGATTTTTCAACTGTTTCAAAGGAAACTGTTATATAAAGCTTAGAATTTTCATTTTAAAATTTATGCTGCTTCAAAAATGTTTTAAAAAGCTTATCTCTAAATTATTCATTATTTATGTCAGTAGATTTAAAAGATTTTTGAAATTTCCATGAATAATAAAATCATTTGAATTCTAAGGAAAATGCCTAAGAATCTGAATCTTAATGTTTTTACAAATCGGAATTAAACATTTATAGTCAAAATACCTTTGGATACTGAAAACAAATCTTAACACCATTTCTTTATTCAGAAAATGAAACTGATTACAAGCAGAAAGAGAATATCCTTCCAAATATCTATGAGCCAATGAATTGTAAAAAAAGTACAAATAATGTGAAAACTATGTATAGTGTCAGATGAGAATTAGACATTTTGGGGATCACTTCATAAATTATATAAATGCCTAATGACTGCACCTAAAACTAATATAATTAGTGAATTAGTCAACTATAATTTATATACATATATATATATACATATACATACACACACACACACACACACACACACACACATGTATATATATGTGTCCGGAAAAAATCCAGCCACAAATGCCTCTATTTTTCATAGTACATAGCTGGCTACTTTCCAGACAGCCCTTGTATGTATGGTCACAGGTTTTAAAGTACAGCATAGGGAGTATAAGTTAATGGTATTGTAATAACTTTGTATGGATGGTATCAGATACGTATAGATTTTGTGGGGGTTTATCACTTTGTGAGGTGTGTAAATGTCTAATTTTTATGTTGTTTTGTACACCTGAAACTAATAAAAGTTAAAATTAAAAAAGCACAAACGTGTTTTGATTTGATGCTTATTACTTTTTATTGCTACAGATGTAAATCTTGCTAATTTCATCACAATATCTAACACTTTTTATAGTGAGAGGATAAAAGAAAATGAAATAATAATACTTTTTCCCCCCAATGTAGCAAGAACCAGTGGCAACAAGCAGCTTATTGATTCTAATGAGAATGAAACACAGTGTTTGGGACTTTGAAATAGCAGACAAGCAAATTAACTTAATAATTTTAACAAAATATGTTACTGCTTTTTCTTGTACATTTCTCTTTCTTGCATCTCGGGATTTGCTCCTGGAGAACCCCGTAACTTGAAAGGCATGCACTCCACCTCAATTAGCCAGATAGATTCAAGTTTCACACCCTCTATCCTCCTCTATCTTCTTCCATGAAGCTACTATTGGCCCTTCTCAACTAGTTAATTCTTTCCTATTTACTACATCAGATGTTTAAGATGTGAATAATTCCACCTTGTTCCATTTTCTAATTACTTTCTTTGTGAGTATCTCATTTCATGTCAATAAATTAGTGCCTTAATAGCAAGAATGTCCATAAAATACATCCAAGTTGTCCTATATGTAGTACTTTGATTTGAGTAAAAATAAAAAATTATCTGTCAGTACAAAATTCAATCTAATCTAACTCTTCTAATTTTTAAAGATTTACATATTTACATATGAATTCTTAATATGCCCCATCATAATTTTTTTTCTGTTGTGTTTGTTAATTTTGTTCTTTAGATTCCACATGTAAGAAAAATCATATGACATTTTTCTTTCTGTCTGACTTACTCCACTCAGCAGCACAATACCCTCTAGATTCATCCATGTTGTTGCAGAAGGCAAGAATTCATTCTTTTTTATGGCTTAATATTTCTTCTTAAGAGGATATATACGTCTTCTTTATCCATTCATCCATCCATTAATGGACACCCAGGATGGCTCTATATCTTGACCATTATAAATAATGCTGCAATGAGCATATAGAGACATATGTCCTCCAAAGTATTGTTTTGCCTTGTTTTGTTTGGATAAATACCCAGAAATGGAATCACTAGGTCCTTTCTTTCTCTTGTCATGGTCTTTGTTTCTAAGTCTATTTTGTCTGGTATAAGTATTGCCACACTTACAGCAATACTTTGCTGTTGTTGTTTTGCTTCCATTTTCATAAAATATTTTTCCACTTCTTTACTTGCAGCCTGTGTAGGTCTTTCTATGTGAAGTAAGTCTCTTATGAAAATAATTGTTGGTAGATATGTTGTTATTGACATTTTATTATTCATACTACCTTTTTTCTTCTTTTACTTCTTAAACTAGTCCCTTTAATATTTTAGTGGTGAAAAACTCCTTTAACTTTTTCTTGTCTGGGAAGTGATTTATCTGTCTTTTGAATATAAGTGGTAGCTTTGCTGGGTAGGATAATCTTTGTTGTAGGTCTTTGCTTTTCATCACTTTGAATATTTTCTGCCAATTCCTTCTTGCCCGCAAAGTTTCTGTTGAAAAATTAGCTGACAGTTTTATGGAAGTTAACTTGTAAGTAACTAACTGCTTTTCTTTTGCTGCTTTTAAGACTCTTTGTCTTTAACCCTTGGCATTTTAATTATAGCGTGGGTCTCTTTGAGTTCATCCTATGTGGGATTCTCTGAGCTTCCTGGGCTTCCAAGTCTATTTCTTCTGCCAGGTTATGACAGTTTTCAGTCATTATTTCTTCAAAGAGGTTTTCAATATTTTGCTCTCTCTCTTGTCCTTCTGTTACCCTATAATGTAAATGTTGGTACACTTGATGTTGCCCCAGACGCTCTTTAAACTATTCTCATATTTTTGGAATCTTTTTCTTTTTAATGTTCTGTTTGGGTATTTTCTGCTAACTTTTCTTCCAAATCACTGATTCAATCCCCTGTTTCATCTAATGTACTGTATAATTTGTTCATTTCAGTTATTTTATTCTTCATTTATTTTTATGTTTTTTATCTCCATTTTCATGATTTCTATCTTTTTGTTGAAGTTCTCACTATGATCATTGAGCATCCTTATAACTAGTCTTTTGAACTCTGCATCTGGTAGATTGCTTGTCTCCCTTTTGTTCAGTTCTTTTTCTGGAGCTTTGTTGTCTTCTTTCATTTGGGACATGTTTCTTTTGGCTGCCTCCATGTTTGTTTCTACATGTTAGATAGAACTACTATGTCTCCCAGTCTTAGTAGAGTGGCCCTATGTAGTAGATGTCCTATGGGGCCCAGTGGCACAGTCTCCCTAGTCACTTGAACTGAGTGCTCTAGGTGTTCTTTGTGTGGATTGTATTTGTTCTGTTGTTATAATTGAGCTTTGGTTACTGTTGGCACATCAATGGGAGGGACTGACCCTTAGGCAGCTTGGCTGTGAGGAATGGCCATGAGTACAGTGGAGGAACTGTTGTGCAGGGGCTGACTGTGTGGAACAGCATTCACTTTAGCAAGGTTCTGGTGAATGACCAGTCTGTCCTTTGGGTGTGTCATCTGTGGAGGCAGCCAGGTGATGCTCAGGTGCTGTCCAAAAATGGCCACAGAGCATGCCAGGCCTGGGGTCTTCTAAGCGGGGCCCCCAGTGCTCGTCAATTTCAGCCACTGCCTGTGTCCTGCTGGAGGTCACCTGGCATGAGTCACAAAGTGATCCACAGACGGCTTCCACCCATGCTGGGTTTCGAGGTGCCTGGGAGAGGCTAAGATGTGAATCAAGGTTGGCTGCCACTGGTGCCAAGCTTAGGGCTGCTTAGCAAGTGGTATGGGGTCTGCTTAGGCCAGATGTGCTTACTTGGGGTTTGTGAACCTTTGAGAGATTTTAGGAAAAGCTGCAGCATGAACCAAGACAGGCTAGGTTGTTTGTATGGAAAAGCCACTGAAACCAGCTTAAGTGGGTCTTCAAGTTGTGAGGGGTGGGGTCTCAGGGATCATCAGTGTGGGGTGAATGATGTTAGCCAGGTTTATGGAGCCTCAGATATGGCATCCACCTGCATCTGCATGATGGAAGGAGGGAGGGCTCAAGAAGGAAACAAGGGTTCTGTCAGCACTTCTCTCTAGCAGAAAGCTGCCCCCTACAGCCCTGACCCTGAGGCCAGACAATTCAGTTCCTCCCCATATGTTCCTGGCACCTTACAAGCTGCTGCCCCAGTGCTAGAGCTCTGAGTGAATGAGTTTGTCAATGAGTAAGTCTGTGCATGGACCCTTTAAGAGGAGTGCCTAAGACTCTAGCCACCCTTTTCTTATTCAGCCACTATCTCCCCTGATTTTCACAGCCAGAAGTTATGAGAATTTCTATTTCTGGCACTGGCATCCTGGACTGGTGAGCCTGATGTGGGGCTGGGACCCCTCACTTCTCCATGGGGACCTCTGCAATTGACATATCCCTCCCTATTCTCCATCACCAGGCACAGGTATGGGGACCAGTGCATTCCACATCTCTGCCCATCCTACCAGTCTCAATACGGCTTCTTCTATAGATGTCCTTAGTCATAAATTTTCTGTTCAAGTAAGTTTCAGGCAATCCTCAATGATGGTTGAGCTATAATTGAGCTATAATTTTGACTATTGAACTTGGCTTACTTCACTTAGCATAATGTATATGAGATTCATTCATGTTGTGTTAACATGCATGTATCAGTAGTTTAAGTTTTTATTTTATTTCAATTTATTTTATTTTTCTGAGTACCCTTTCATTGTATAGATATATTACAGTTTATCTATTCACCAATTGATGGACATTTGAGTTATTTTACTGTTAACTATTATGATTAAAGCTACTATAAACATTTGAGTATAGGACTTTTAGTGAGCACTTGTCAGTTGTCTTGGGTAAAAACCTAGGAACAATATGGCTGAGTTATAGGATGAGAGCATGTTTACCTTTATAAGAAACTGCCATTCTATTTTCTGAAATTTTGTTTCCTAAAATTGCTATTGTACAAATTGAGAGGAGGGGATCAAGACGGCTGCCAGAGAGGACATCCCTGAAACCTCTCCTAGAAATCACAAATTGAACAGCCAAAATCCAACAAGGGAATCCCCAAGTGACACAGCCTCAGCTGAGAGATCCACCCACCGCAAGAAAACACCTAAAGGTCAGAGAAGGGAGGCCAACGGGAGAAAACAGGAGGGAGAAGTGTGGAGAAGGGACAGTGAAAGCCCAGGGCTGGCAGAAGAAGAACCAAGGAGGGGGCGGGGCGGGGGGTGGGTGGGGGTGGGAAACAGGCTGAAGCACAGCAGGATCCCCAGCAGGCAGAGGAGCAGAGAGTGGAAGCTCAGCAGGATGAGGTAAAGTGGTGCCCATCCCCCCAGCTCCGGTGTGTTTCTGACAGAAGGCCAGGATTGCTCTGTGGCACCCATCCCTCCGGCTGCTATGCACCCCTGATGGAGAGCCAGGCTTCCTTGCTGGCATGCAGCCTCCTGAATTTCCATTCACTCCTGACAGAGGGCCAGGCTTGTATTGCAGCACAGGCCAGGCATGGCTGGGCACTCCCCTGATGGAGGAGCGGGCTTATGCTACAGAGTACACCAGCCCTGGCCCTGAGTGCTCCTGACAGAGGGACAGGCCTGTTTCACAGCTGAGCCAGCACCCAGGGTAACAAACAACCTCGAGACAAACAGCAGTGATGAACTGCACTGCCCCCACTGTTAGGCAGACACTGTGAACATGGAGCCTGGCTGCTTCCCCTTGCTCTCCCCAAAACCAACATTACCCTGTGCCACAAACAAGCCCTGAGCCCTCCCCAACAAACTCCATGACCCCACTCACCCCCAGGGAATCAGCAGGGGTTGGCTTGGTGGGGTGGGATGGGTCAGGGAAACTATAAAACAAAGGCACAGCAGCCTTTGCCTGCACAGGGTCAGGGAATATCATCACCCACCACACTGCCCCAAAGAAGAGGCGCACAGAAACCAATGCAACTGAGTCAAAGAGGAGAAGCCCACCCTCCAGGGAACCTCCAAAAGTGAGGAACTCTAACAACCAAGAGAAACTACTGTAATATGCTGCAGTGATACCAACTGGGAAATGCAAAAAAGACCTGACATGGCTACTGTATCCTCCCTGATAACCACTGGGAAGGCCAAGTTCTTGCAGATAGCATATGAGAGTTGGAAGGAAAAAATCAATGATGCATAGGTTTGATAGGAAGGAAAAATAGATCATATAGGTGAAAGTGTATGTGCGTGGTAGCTTCTCATTTGGCCTTACATTTCATACTTTAAAGACATACAAGGGCTGTCTGGAAAAGATCCAGCCATAAATGCCTCTATTTTTCTTATCATATGGATGGATACTTTCCAGACAGCCCTTGTAATTCAGGATAAAATCAAGGTGGGACAACCCTGCCCGTCGGCTAACATTTGCAGACACCCATTTCTCCACTCCTGGCTCTAAAGCTCGGCTCTTCTGTCACGTACACACTTCTACCACCATACACCACCTTGACTCTAAGTTCTATCCAAGCGACTGAAAGTATAATTCAAATCTAGAAATTTAATGTGCACCAAGAAAAAGCAATCATGACACTCGGACAATATTAACAGTGTCTTGGAGGTTCTTTAAGAGAAAAAATAAAGAAGCAAAGAGAGAAATTCTTGCTCATAATACATTTTTTTTTCTGGCACATTTTCTGATGTCAGCTGAAACTGAAAAAGCATGTGCCAAAACGCAATTTGGAGAAGTGTTCATGTCTGTGGGTGTAGCAGCCCTGACTGGAACCAGGAAGAAGCAAAAGTCATAAATGTGAATGAATTCCCCCTTGAGCCTTCCAATCCAGTTTACAGTATTATTTTGCTTTGCATTATTGTTATTCAAAGCTCTAACTGCAAGTCTCCTGAGATACAATTCAGGCAGGAAGGGTCTACTTACAATAAATCAAAGATTAATGAAGATTGGGGTGGAGAATGGAGACTGCTCCTCTGCTTCTGGTTACTGACACTATCAGAACTTGGTATGAAATGTATAAGGCAAATGCCTTCAAGAAGAGAGGGAAAAGATTTAAGGGACAGATGAACCCTGTCTCTGGAGAACTTGGAGCCCTGCATTGTTTTACAGATCTTCCTATGACTTGAAGGAGCAAATGAGCTCCTGCCTATGTGTCATTTTTGAAATTGGCAGGGCCATTAAGGGTTCAGATAACTCAGCTATGTAGAGTCCTTTCAAACAACCTTTCACAGAGTGAAAATAGCACGCTTGACGAGTAGCTCTTCATGAACACTGATTGAGAGTCATACTTTAGTCACCACACATGACCTATCTTTTATGACTTGTAGAGCACAGCTGTTGGTGAGTGATCTCTGAGGAGTTGTCTTAATAGGAGAAGTTGAGCAAGTAGCTTATGGGCTTGTTGCTCATGAATTCCTCCTTCAAACTACGTGAGAGATACAAGAAGCTGACCAGAATTTTAAAATCATAGGATAGTACTCATAGACCTTGTGAAAAAGGAATAAGCAAGAGAAATGAAGCAAAAGAATTGTGAATTTCAGAAACTCTCAATTTCATTAAAAATGTATTTATTCGTGTTTAATGTGCTTTGAAATAAATGTCATTTTATAAAGAACAGATATTTTCATAACACTTTATCAAGGCAATACCATCCCAGAAATTTCATTTATGTGAGGTGTCAATGTCATGCGGTTATGTCCTAAATTTGACATGCTTGATTATTGAATTCTAGTTCTATAAATTACTCATATTGGTATCCTATCTTTATAATACTCATATAACATGGCTGTTGATTGAAACTTTCTTAAAATATACCTTGCACTTAAACTCATTTAATCTTAATATACCCATTCTTAATTCCTATCAAAGAAATAGGCGTAATACATTTCCTGAAAATGCACATAGTGAGACAGATGAGAAATTGAATATTTGCTTCTAAAAGGATATTAAATCCTAAATGACCTGTCATGAAAAAATTGTGGCTTATGGACTTGTAGTTCTGGTTTTTAAGACAAGAAACTTCTGTAATCAAAACAAATAATATTTTCCTAGAATATTTTCTATTTCACTACAGTAGAGTTATAACACTTTAGATTGTAGGAGAAATTTAAATATTATTTAATTCAGTGGTCTGCAAAATATGCTTCATGGGCCAACCACCTGTTTTGTAAATAAAGTTTAATTTACCAATAAATAACCCAGACATTTGTATACATCTAAGCAGTATCTATGACTGTTTTTCTCTATAATGATAGAGTTGAATATTTGCATCACAGATCATAGAGCCCACAAGCTTAAAACACTTACTACTTGACCCTTTAAGAAAAGGTTTTCCAAGCTGTAATCTAGTCTATATCCTACATTTCATAAAAAACAAAACACAAAATATTTAACATTTTCCATTACTTTTTGAGACAAAACCAGGGGAATAGATTATCATATCATGAAATCTTAAAATTCCAAAAATATGTGCTGGTTGATTTACGTTAGTATATATATGGAGAAACTGTCTTATATCTCTTTATATTAAAATGAAATTAAACTACTATGTCTGATGGGAAAAGAATATTGACTCTATGGTCTCTCTCAAAGACTCAGATATAAAAAGCTTAAGGAACTTATAGCTACTTGGTATTTAATGAATTTAAACATTCTATGCAGATTCAAGTTATTGATGGAAAAGAGGAAAGACTTTAAAACAAACTAGTCACATACAATGAAGAGACATTTTCACTCTTTATTGTAAAAATTGCGATAATGAGGTATGAAATAAAGCAACTGCACAACTCTTCTTATAATCCTTCTCCTTTTTTTTCTCCAGTTTACTTTTGACCAAAAAGAATCAGAGATTTAGAAGAGCAGGTGGAATGTTCCGCAGCTAAACTATAAGCTGACAACTTTCTCACAAGTAGACTAAGTCCATATTTTAAGGAAGCCTATAAAAGCTTTTGACTCCATAATGCCCTGAAGCCAAGAAGTAGTGGGAATATTCCTTATTTTAAGGACACTTGGAAAGTACTTTTAATGCCAAATTAAATTGTGATAAAATCATATTATAGAGTTCATGAATCCAACAGTACTGTCACATATATTCATACAAGTTGTGCACTACACAACCCTCTAGAGTCACGTAATGCACAACTTGTATGACTATATGTGACAGTACTGTTTCTGAAGTACTGGAACTCACATTTTAAATTTAAAAATAAATTTTATAATAAAAAAACAAATTTACAAAGTGAAAGTATTTACTTGTGTAAAGGTACTGTTTGTATCACTAAACATTCTGGGTTCTTAAGCATGTGTTTCAATTTATTGAAATTCAAATGTTATAAAACTACCTTGTCATTTTCATTACAATTACCATAATTCTGTCCAGCAAAAATCTTCCCTTACATAATACAAAATATATTTCTAATGCCAAATATATAACATTTTAAATAATGGCAGTTAGTACCATTAATTTTTTTATAATCCTATTTTTGTTTTAATAATTTTACTGAGGTATCATTTGCCCACAATGAAATGAATCTATTTTAAGTGTATAATTTGGTGAGTTTTGACAAACAGGTATATACTTGTGACCACCATCAAAATCAAGTTACAAAACATTTTTATCACCTCCAAAATCTCCCTCTTGTCACTTTGCAATTACCACCCCACATCCACAATTATGTCTGTTTTTAGTCATCATAGATTAGTTTTTGCCTGCTCTAGAATTCACATAAATGGAATAATACTAAATAACATATTTTTATCTGCCTTATTTTACTCAGTGTATTGTTTTTGAGATTAATTTATGTTGTTGCATGTATCAATATTTCATTTTGTTCTATAGCTGATAGCATTCCATTATATGGACATACCATAATTTGTTTACCCATTCACCTATTGATGAATATATGGTTGTTTCTAATTTATGGCTATCAAGAATAATTTGTTTATAAACATTCATGTAAAGTCTTTTTGAGGATATATGTTTTCATTTCTTTTTGGTAAATAGCAAAGAGTGGAATTTCAGTTTTAAGTATTCATCTGAAGTTTTTAATACTTATTCTATTATTTTTCTGCTAGAACTCTATTCTCTACATTTACTATTCTTTGCATCTATTTTCTAATTTTTATCAATACTTATTAAGATAAAATAAGATTAAATATAATACAGATACCAATATATGGTGAAAATTCATTTAAAAGTGAGAAAGTATTTGCCAAATAGCGGTTCTATTCTAGTATGTGTTCTCCAAAATAGCCCTGCTAAAATCCTCAGAAGAAAATTCAAACCTAGAAGACATTAATTATATGAATTCTTATTTTACATGAATTCTTCTTTATTTAGGAGGAATCACAGAACAAAATGAAACAATTGTGCAAGATCTGAATAGAAAAGGTCTGTCCCAGCATGAGAGAAATGAAACTCTCTGAGGTTTTTAGTCTAGGTGACACATTTTTATGACCTATGTTATGTGAAACCTTACTTGTTAAAATCCTTGGTGGGGAGAGGAAGGAATGTAACGAACAGATGTGTGAAAAGATGACATAAAAATCTCCACTCTCAAGATGATATCTGTTTAAAGGTCTCATGCCCTAAAAGATGGCTTAGTTGAACACAAGTGCTGCTTAAAAACCACAGAAATCCCTAAAACTTGAAACACACATTATGAGTCAAAATAAAATAATGTACTCAGAAACTAACAACAGATGAGTACTTAGGTGCCAAGGATATCAAAAAAACATGGAGGAAATGAGATTTTACTCTATGTGCAAGCTAACCAGTTACCCTGCTACAGGTTCAGGGGTTCTGGCAGAACACATGAAACTGCTGGTGAATTGGTCTGAGAGTCAGTTTTCATTGCAGAGGATGGGAGGGGGCACCTCACACCTCCAACAAATAATTCTCAGACACCAGTAGGTTGTTCAAGAAGGCAACCCAATTCTGACATTGTATACCTAGAGACAGCTTCAGATTTCACAGGTTAATGGTTCAGTCCTACAAAACTGCTCCCCTACCCTTGCACTTCAGATGCCAGTCACAAGCCCAGGCTGTCATCTGTGCTTCTAACCCACTATACATCAGAGGTTCACCTGACCTTCTCTTTGCTAGAGCGGCTCACAAAACACAGAGAAATATTTTACTTTAGGGAGGGGAGAAAGGGGAGTGGGTGGGAGAGGAGGGAGGGAGAGCTAAATATAAGGTGATGGAAAGAGAAGTCACATTAGGTGGTGAACTTATCATACAACAAGCTGACAATGCACTGTAGAATTGTATGCCTGAGACCTATGTAATCCTTGCTAACAGATGTCACCCCAATAAGCCTAACAATAAAAATAAATTTAAAAAAAAAAGAACACACACACAAAAAGAAATATTTTACTTACTAGATCACTGGTTTATTATAAAAAGATATAATACAAGAATAGCCAGATGGAAGAGATGTGCAGGGGAAGGTATGGGGCAGGAGTATAGAGGTTCTGTGCTCTCCCAAGTGTACCACCCTCCCCAAATCTCCATGTGTTCACCAACCCAGAAGCTGTCTGGACTTTCAGGCTTTCCAAGGAAGCTTTATTACATATGTCTGGTTGAATCGCTCATTGGCCAATTTGTGATTGATTCAATCTACAGCCCCTTTCCCTCCTTGGAGGTCAAGGGGGGGCACTGAAAGTTCAAAGCTCTAAGCACAGAGTTGGCTCCATGGCAACCAGACCCTATCTTGAAGCACTATCTAAAAATCACTTCATTAGCATAACAAAAGAACCTTGATCATTCTCAACACCCCGGAAATTCCAAGAGTTTTGGAGGTCTGCACAAGAAAGGGGCATGAAAATCAAATATATGTTTCTTATTATAAATTACAATATTACACCCGGGTAAGAGACAAAGGATGTTATTACTCACAGCAATATTAGTAGCCACAGTTCAACATTTATGCTGGCTTCCTGAATAGAGAAATGTGAAAGCCAGGTCACCATATGGCACTGCGTTGTGTTACAGGAGAGAAATTCTGAGCGTAAGAAATTAAATGTTTTTGTAACGGGCGGTGATGGGTAGTGAGCCTACCTGACATTTTCCTTGAAAGAAAATATTATCTTTATTGTACTAGAAAATGAACAAACCTGCTTTTCATGTGCATAAGGGGAGGGGGAGTAGCTCTGTTTTCCAAGGCTCTTTGCTATGAAAACATCCTTGAAAAGAATTAGAATTATATGCCTGAAACCTATGTAATCCTTGCTAACAGATGTCATCCCAAAAAGTCTAACAATAAAAAATGAATTTAAAAAAATAATAATAAAAAAAGAAAAAAGAAAAAAGAAAAGACAGCCCTGAACAAAAGCAGTCTGTGGCCAGTGCCTCTTCTCTAATATGCAGAAATCAAGAGACTCATGGAGACTTGTTTTAAAACACTATGTCTCTTGATCTTTTCCTTTCTCCAATGTGTATTTCTACCAGGGTTTTATAAACATAAACATTGCAGATAACACAAAAAGTTTCAGAATCCCAGAGACAAGCATTGTGCCACTCTCACCAAAGTTTTCCATAATATTTATGGTGCATCATTTCCTATCATTAATACTTCCAACACCATAATGTCTGCAGGATTGTACAGTCCAAGCAGTAAGATGATTGCTTTGCCATCTAAACATATTTGGGGCCCCACACAAAGCTAATAACTTTCCATGCCTCCTGCTATATGGGTTAGAGTAATATCTCTAGGCATGAGGTATGTTGCCTCCAGGACCTGGAGAAGCCTACCAGGCTATTTTGTAGTAGTAGACACAAGACACAACAATTTGTCTTTTACTTTAGAAGGGATCTTCCAGCGTAGCCCTGACCACTAGACCCTTAAACCATCATCGAGCGGCTAATCTCAAAATCTGTGTAGGATTTATCTCCCAGTATCTGAAGTGTCTTACTAAGGCCATCATCATACTAGCCACATCTTACTTGACCTGTACAGTCAGCATGATGTCAATGTAATACAGTGGTTCTCAAAAATGATATCAGATCCCAGGATAAGCACTCTTAGGGCAGAGATAGCTAAGGCAGAGATTTGGTATCACCATTAAAAATGAAATGAGGCAGAAGCAGCAGTCCCTATCATATTTCCATCTAATGACCCATAAAGCAAACAGATGGTTTGTGACTGTAGACTAGCTCTTAATCAAGAAGTAGCCATGATCACAGCTATGACTTCCACATTATGATGGAATTTATCCCAGGGACCAGGAATTTAATGTCGGTGCCAAGTATAGGAATTCCAAATACCCACTCTAGGGGATTAACTACAGTGGGCCCACAGTAGTCTGGATTTGAGACAAGACTTTATTTATTACCAATTCCCATAGGCCACTACTCAGAAGGGGGCTTTTAAGCTCTAGGTGTCAATGTCAACTCAAATCTTGTATTCAGTACAAGCAGGCCTCATTTTGTTGCACTTTGCTCTATTGCTATTCATAGATGTTGCATTTTTTACCAATTGAAAGCAAGATCTTCCACCAACAAGAAGATTACAACTCGCTTTGCTGAAATACTCCCTTTATTACAGTGGTCTGGAACTGAACCCACAATATTACCATGGTATGCCTGTAATCGTCCCCGAAGTAAGCAAGCACCCAAATAAATGGTCATAGGCCCCTTTGAGGATGGATGGAGGGAGCCATACTGTACATATCTGCCATGGTCTTTCAGGGTTCTTACTCTCAGAGACCCAAACATCACTTTAGTCAGTGGGTTCTGGGTCTAAAAACTGGCTCAGGTATAGAAACAAAGTGAAGGATCACAACTTTTTATTGAGAAGACCATCCTCACCCTCATGATCCACCGCTCTTGATTTTGATTTATTTGCTTTTGATTTTAGTTATAGATGTTAAACAACACTGCATTCATGCACAGATGAAAATTTGGGCAAAGATTCAAAATGACTCCTATGCAGATTTCTAGGAATTCTTTCTCTGCCTGGATCCCTCCTGTCTCACAATGCATCTACAAATTCAAGTCACGTCTGTCTCCCCTATCTCCAATCTCTGTCTTCGATCCCATGGGACTACTGTGCTTTGCTTAAATCTAGAGAAAGCATTCAGAGAAAAAGTTCCCCTCATGTGCTTCTTTTCTCATGGCAAACATAGACATGCTCCTTGATTCCAATGTCTAAAAGCAAATATTTTATATGTTTTATTCAGTTTTCTAAGTTATTTATAATACGAATTTATATCTAAGCCCAGCTATTCTATGGTGGAAAGAGGAAAGTCCTGTCTTTAAACACTGACATTCATTTTTACCATAGGAATGAATGGATTTTATCATTTAAATGACCAGTTTTAAAAGTTAACCATTTATCCAATGGGTTTGTAACAAGAACATTATAACATATGTATTTTTCAACTATTTTATGATAAATGTCTACCCTGACTCATTTCCTCTACTTTCCCTAGCTCCTCAGTCGATTCTTACCAAATGTGTCCAGAAAGTATCCAGCCATGTAATACTGAAAAAATAGAAGAATTTATGGCTGGATTTTTTCCAGACATAGCCTACATATGTATACACATAGCCTACATTCAAATCTTTCATGGGGCTTCAAAATACCTGGATTGGATTGCAGTGTCTCTCCCAAAGTCTTTTTCTTGCAACAATATTTTATTGAGCCGACTTTATTCCAGGCACAGTACTTGGGACTGCACACAATACTACAGGGCAATGCGAGTTTCCGAATGAACTCTAATACTCTAATGCTTCTCTAGCCCTGCCGCTCAGAGCCTGCCTCCACACATTTTAATGAACACACTACAGTTCTTTTTCTTAGTTCTAATTAGTTATGTTTACTGCAATTCATGCTCTTCAACCCCCAAAGAATTAATCTCCACCTTAAATAGCAGTGCAATTTGTTGAAATTCTAAGCATCTCACACTCATTTTTTCTTTCAACTTCTTTTTTCTGAGTCTGAGGCCACCAACTCCTACGTTCTCTATCCTCAGGAGAGACAATGGAGAACAGGCTGCATGTGATTCCTGGCTGTATCACTTTTTGTATGATCTTAAGTAAGATGTGTACAATTTCTGGGTTTCTGTCCTTCTCTAAAAATGACATTATTAGTATTTACATCAACAAATTGTTGTGAGGATTGAGCTTATATGTAAAACACTCAGAACAGTGTCTGGCCCATAGTAAGCACTCAATAAATATTAACCACTCTTATTATTTCTTAGAATTATCAACATGTGGCTTCCAATGATCTGTTCACCATATAAATTACTGTGCCTTAGTGATGAGTTTAGATGCTCTCAGTTCCAAGAATTTTGGAAACAAAATTCAGACTGTGTCCTTTTAAACTCTTGGCCCAGACCTCAGTTCCCCTCTTCAAGTTGAATGTCTGTAGCCGGGTCATTTTCGTCTGTCCTTGAGCCCTCCATTTTCAGCTTGCTCTATACTGGTTGCCAACCATGTGTCTCCAAGTCACTGGTATCATTTTTCTCATAAGACAGCCTAACTTATAATAATAACATTCACAAGGCCACCATGAAGTCAGCTTTTGGCTCCTGAAGTGGCAGCTAAGGTCCCAAAGTGTCTGCTGTGATTGTATTCATTTAAAAATAAAATGATGAGAACAGGGAACAAGAGGTGACAGGCAAGACAGGCAAAGACTTGTGTATTCAGCACTAAAAGGAAAAAGAAATAAGCAAAGAATTCATCTTGGTCAGAGCATGTTTTCAAAGAATACTGTGCAGCATGCAATAGATGTTTCCATAAACTAAATTGTAATTACCCAATCTGTACCTTAGAAAAGAGACCCATTTGAGAATCGCAGGAATTTAGAGCACGACTACAGCTAAAATTTAAAGTTTGTATACACAAACATGTAAAATAAGTCACTTATTTTATTAATAAAATGGATATTTATAACCCAAGTTGAAAGCACTGACTTCTGCCTCAGCTAGAGGAATTAGAAGTCAGTAATGCATCTTATAAATCAAGTGTATGAACCATTCACCATTTCCTGAGATTATAAATCAGTCATGTTCTCAAAGCAGTTGCATGACTTGGAAACAACTCCTAGGGTGAATAAACCAGTCACTTCCAGAGATATGAATAAGTGACATGACCCATAAATCACACGACTACGTGCTTGTGCTTCATCAGCCAGAGAATTTTATTTATAATTGAAAACTTAAAAGAACTTATCATGAACAAATCCCGAATTCCTGTAGTAATGTAAATTGACATGTGTAAGAAATGCAAACGTTTCTCTATGCCAAACACTGTTTTTCACCAAATAGCAAATTGATATGTTTGCCAGTACTTGTGCTTGTAGTAACACCTCATTGTCCTATAAAGGAAACCTAGGCAAGTGCAAACTCATCCAGTCATATCTTTCAAACAGAATCTTTTGAGATACATGAATACAAATGCATCAGCTGTTAGAAAACTATTTTGTTTTGTTTTGTTTTTTGAGAATATTTTTGAAAACAGGTAAAGAAACAGTAATTGTAATTGGAAGAAAAATAAAAGTAAACACTAATATAGATCATTAGAAAACATGCTAATATCTCATTAGCACATATAAATTTTATTAATATAATCATGTCTTATGTTTGCATGGCATGTTATGTATTTATTATAACTGTTATACTAGCTATCACCAATTACTAGATGAAGAAAACATGTATGATGATTAAAACCCTAGGATACAGGTTCAACCCAATTGGTATTCAGGTTTCCAGTCTTCCATTTCTGTAGTCTTTCTGTTTTGCCATGTCACCTGTCATACATTTTTCTGCCATTAGAAAGGCTGGATAAATTTTAATCTTTCTATGAATATATAAAATTACTAACTCAAGCTTAAAGGTTATTGATTTAAGCTTAAATTTTACTGATTTAGGCTTATTTCTACAGGCTTACAGAAGTCACCCACATTCTAAAGTCCTTACCCACTGCTGGTTTTTAATGATATAATACTTACAAAATATTTATTTATACACTATTGGACATTTGACATAAGCTGAGGTCTGGATTTTATGTTTGTGATAATGAATGTCTCTTTTCTGTATAGATTCCTTAGAAGCCATTACAAATGCAGTGACTTTTGTCATTCAATTAAGATCACCATTGAATGATGGAATTTTATATGTCTTCTAACTATAATTCACCTGACTGCATAATCACATACCACTGATAATTTAAAGTCTATCCAAATGTGTTCACACATATAATCTGATGATCAGGAACTCTCCAAGAAATGTCAGGCCTCTCACTGAGCTTATTCCTGTGACTTAATATGAGTGAGGATTCAAATACTTCAATCTCTTGTTATCAAACAAGTAGTTTATACAAAAGCCGAGTCAAGCCAAGAAAATCAATTTCCTACCTTCATGAGGAGTATAATATTCAGTGTACCCCATAAAAAGTTTTAATTAGAAGATGTTTTACTTCTTGGCTTGAGCATTAGTTTGACTAAATTTAAATGTCAGTTTTAATTTCAGAACATTTTTTTAGAACTGTCGTCTTAATTCACTTATAGACTGTTTTGGCAACTCCTTTCTTCTCATGTCAGTTACCTTTTGGGAAGGAGAAAGTGAAAATTATACAAAATTCACATTATCAACTATAAAGTATGGCATTTAGAATTATACTCTTTTTGAGTTGTGGCTAAGTAATTTGCTAAAGAATGCCAATGGCATGTCCATCACAGCTCTGGAGAGAAGGATATCATGCAGTCATTAAATCTTGCTTGGTTAGCATAATTTGTGGGATTCAGCATTATTTCAGCTTTATCAACAGAGTGAGTCACTTGGGAACTGTAGGAACAACGTGATTTAGGGTAAGATTGCCAGTCAGGAAAACAGAAGTTAATTCTATTTCAGGTTCATGTGGTGCTTTCATGACTTCTCATCTCTTCTCAGTTTTTCTGTCTTTAACTTGAAAATGAGGTTTCCTCCTTCATAGTTCTTGAGGACATTGTTAAGCAAACATTAATAAAACGGATGTGCTCTGAGTTCATTAGATAAGAAGAACTACTATGGAAGTCTAAAATTGTGCGATTGACTCATGATGGGTTCAGGGCTTCAAAATTCTATATAATGTCCACATTCAGGGGGAAATAATCCATTTTAATACTTTGGAATTTATTGCTTTTAAGATTTCTTGGGGAAATCATGCCATTCCTTGAAATCTGTTCCATGTATAGAATTGGCTTCCTTTCGTTTTAGTAGTAAAAGTATACATCTGGTCACTATGTTTGTTACACTAATACAGTAAACGTAATTCCCCAATATGGTAATCACTTTTGCAGCACTTCTATGAAGTTCTTAGATTTGATGAAGTTGGTGGAGAACGTCTATTCAAGCTGAAATATGTTTGACAATTACAATGTGCTAAGCATGTAACAAATGCTCGATATATCAGTTAAGTCATCAATTAAATATAATGCTAAGTTGAAGGCTGTTTAAACAATAATATTCATAGGAAAATTAATATTAATGAAGTTCTCCTTAGGTGGAATGTCCCTAATCTAGCTTGTTTTATGGTATCTAGACATTTTAGCATATATGGCAGGATTATATTTCTTGAGTCTCTCTTCCCTCCCACACCCTCAAGAAACAGACTATAAAATAATCCTCATTTATCACCCCATCTGCACAAGCCTTCCTGTCCATCTGGATGTCAGATGGAAGCAAAGAGATCCATGGCACTTTGAAATAACTGAGGTGGTCTGGGTAGCATTTCATAGTGCAATTTATAAAACCAGGTTCTAATATCCACATTTCTGTTTGAACTATTGCTAAGTGGATAATGAAGGCCACATTTTTCTCCACAGTCATTCTATTACCACATCTTTTAATTCATTATTTTTCAAGTACTTTGAGATAACTAGAATAAAATTAAATTTTAGGCAGTGCTCTTTATTCTCCAACAAAGTACACTGCAGAATCCCCTTCTCTAAGCTCTTGACCTTTTCCCAACAGAAACACTTCCCTTGCCTGAGTCAGCTTAGCTTTCACATGGAGTTTGTTATTCTTGGAATGCCTACCCAAGACAAGGGGGAAAAGGAAAACAGAGGGGGAAAATCAAACAAGGGAGCATAACTCAAAGAAAACCCTTGGAAAACTGTAGGGGTAATCCAGTTACTAGCTCTCAAAATTTGAAAGCTATCTATCAGGTATCTTCCCATAATATATCAATGCCTTGAGAAAAGTTTTACAGAATTCCTGAACACATACTTTGGTAGTCCACAGCACTGTTCTGGGTTTCCTTGCCCCAAGTTCATTAGAGGATGGTACTCCCTAACTGGCTACGGCTATCTGGGACTACGTAATGGTCTGGCAAACCATGTATGAACAAAGCTCAGTGAATTACTTCTGGGCTTTAGTGAGACTCTTCAGCGTCGTCTTTTTCCTCTTGCACAATAGGCAAGATTCAAAATGTTGACTAGTGAGTTGATCTGCATACCAGAAAACCCATGATGAGTACCTGGCAATGTGTAATTGTCAAATAGCATGGGCAAGAAATGAATTTTTATTTATTTTTAGGTACTTGAGATATAAGGTTGTGTTTTATGGTAGCATAACCCATACTATTCTGATTATTACAGATGCCCATGTTTGTTAAGAAGAATTAAAGGACAGTCCTCAGTCAGTACTTTGCAGAGCTTCAAGAAACTTTCAACCTGTATTCACTCTAGTTCTTAGACCTTGATTGATGTCAAATAAAGTGATTGCTTAGACTCATATAATAAAGTTCATTAGATTTGTAGGGACAAATAAATTATTCTCATGTAGTAACTATTGAATGCTTTGTAGTATGCAATAGCTCTGTTCAATGTTTCATTCATATGCAGAATACGAGTCAATTCCAGGATCAAAAATGTCTACTCCTTATATAATGAAATGGGTTTACCTGCCCCAAAGGAGGGTTGTTCCCCTACAATGTACGGTTATATCTGAAGCTCACCGCTGTTCTCTATTAATGCCATATTTAGCACACCACAATGTATGTAGTCAGACTAAAAACTTCAGTGAGAAGAAATGTAGAGTCCTTGTTATTACGCCCACTTTGATTATGAGCCCAATGGACACAAGCTGGAATGATTAGAAAGACATTGTCATCCATAGTGTGGCTCATAATGGTCTACCTGAATGAGAAGGCTCAGAAGGGGCCATTTGGCTATTATTCACAAGGAAAACAAATGATCCTCCATTGTAGCTCCATTTCAAGAGATGCATTCATATATTTCCTCCCCAAAATTGCTTATAACCAATCTCATAACCTTCTCTCTAAGTCTCTGTCCATCTGGCCAAAGAAATTCTTCCCAGTTTACAAATCACTATAGACCTGTATTTCTGGAATCTCTCCAGTTGCAAAGGCTTCCACTTTGACCTTCCTAATGCAGATAAATTTTACACTGCTCAGGTAATACAGATTAAGTATGAAATTAGTGGGCTGCTCATTTATTTCTAAAAATGCCAGGTACAATTAGTTACCACCAAAAATAACTGTAGATCAAAACATTTTTTATTACGACATTGGCTCTGCTGCCTATTAGAATAACTATTACTCTTGTCCCTTTTCATTTTAAGTGCTGCTACTTTGCTTCTGTCAATGAGATTTCATAATCCCATTGAAATTAGAAAATTTGTTTCTAAGTCACAATTTCCCACCCTTCATTCATGGATTACAGAGAACAGACACTATAGGTCTCTGACTAATATCTAAGTGTCACAGTTCTCAGTTCTGTGGTAAAGGGAGTGTAAAGTAGACCCATCTCAGAAGACAGGGTTAAGAGGTGACTGAGCTAGCTGCCTATAAAAATTTTTTAAAAATAAAAAATAATGGATTTTTATTTCCCTAAGACATTATATTTTTTCTACTTTATACTAAGAAAATTCCAACATCACAATTTCATTCATCATAGGCCAATATTGAGTCCATGTTTTAATCAACTCATTGAGAAAATATTTAGAAGCACTTCCAGCTGCTGAAACTAATACTATAAATCAAGAATCTCTAGTTATATAAAACCATATTATCAATATCAAGTCTTTCTAAAAAGGATTCCTTTCTCATTCTTCTCTAAAATCTGAGTTTATTTCCATAAATATTCCTCAGATTTTTTTCTTTACGAACAAAATCCTGTAATTATTTTGATATGTCCATCTTCCTTCTCCTGGTTTGCTTTGTAATTGGCCTCCTGTAGCACATTAAAATTTGACTCCATGTATAGGCCGTGAGGCAAAGAATGGAAGCAGGCACGGTGGAAAGAGAAGAATTGGCATCCCCTAGCAAAGTGATTATTTCATGTGAGACATTTGCTGAGTCATCATGCAAGAAAGAACAAGGCACACGAAGCAGAGAAGGAGAGGTTGCTCCGACTGACACAGGAAGCACACTAGACTTAGGGGATTCAAGGAACTCGCAGTTATCCAGTTCATCAAACATCATTGATTAACAACCCAAGTCCTTCTCATTTCCAAGTATTGCCTTCATTTTCACTCAAGGAACCTAGTGTGGCTGTGAATTCTACCTATAGTGTAGTTTATCTATTCTGGTACAATGAGTTTTAGGGATTTTAGTGCTAATCAAAAAACAAAACCAAAACAACAACAAAAAAGACAATGAGGTCGTATACCACACAGTAAGTTTTATCTGGTCAACACTTGGACAGATTTACATGTGAGAGAAGTCCCTCACAGCATGAGACCACCTAGAGGTTATGGCTCAGGAAACTATTCAGAAGGATAGGATGGTAAAGAAACTCCTAAGGGCAAAGAGAGGATAAAAAGTGAGGCTTGTGTGTTTAGGTGATGTCACTGAGCTGTCCCACCGGGGGTCTGGGTCAAAGAGGTTTGAAGGGCACTCGCAGCGTGGCATTTTTATACCTGAAGGATTTATGTTATCTATGGCTAGCAGATGTTGAGTGTAGTTTCTTGGGGTATAGAAAGTATGTAGACCCTCAATAGTTAAAAATATGCTTATTTGGGCCATGGTTAAAACAACTGGATGTGTAAAAATGTGAGATTAGTAGGTTTTTGAGCTAACAGGACTCAGTCTGCTATAAATGAGTACACAACAAATAGCCAATATACAGAAACCAACTTTGGCTCACGTATACAAGTAAAACACCAGGAAATCAGAAGGCTTCTGAGTTTTTTGCTACTTCAACTCTGCTGATGTAAGAGATAAGATAGCATCTTAAAGCAGACACAGAAATTCTTTGATCCCCTGGTGACATTTTGAGGCATTCAAAGTTCTACAGTGTAGTTAGATTGGCTGATCTACCCACACAGTTCTTTTATGTTTGAACCAGCATTGATGGACTATTAAAACAGTACTAAATCTAAATAGTTATGTCTTCAATAGGACTTTATTCTAGGATCAACACAAAGATCATTTAAATAAGTGTTTTACCACTCGTTGTCATGGGAACATATCCGATCTTCTGATGATAACGAACCTGGTCACATAGCCAAGCAAAGATTTTAATTTCTTTGAATGTTGATTACCAGCAATCACTTCATAAAGCAATTATTGCATCACTCAAATTTCACCTGCAGATAGACAACAAAATTTATTCTAATTCAAGAAGAAAAGAATTAATTGCAGACATTAAATAAATGCAAAATTGTACAGGAACAGATTTTAGACTGAAGCTCTGAAAAAAACTCCCACTCTCTAGAATCCTCTATTACAAGTACAATGCTACAAAAGGTTAAAGACTAAAGGCCATTGCTTCTCCTGGGTATAAAATCACATCACCTCTGCTACAATCCAGGTCAGAAATAAAAGGGGATGCTTCACGTCTTCCCTCTCTTAACATAACACAATTTCTAATTAAAGCTTTTGGAGACTGTATCTGGCTCACTCATTTATTTATTTATTTAATTCTTAAACCCCTACCATGTGCTTAGTCACTGCTTAAGATGCTGGGGACATAGCAGTGAACAATATAGGCAACGATCTTTTCTTACAGAAGCAGGAAATAAACAGAAACATTTTTATATACTGTGCCACACAGCAATAAATAAATTTGAGAAAATTAAAATAGTATAAAGGGGAAGGATAGTGTTAAAAAAAGAGATAACTATTCAACATACCTATATCAGAGAAAGCTTCAATGATACATGGTAATTACAGTAACATTGAGCAGCGACCTGAAAGAAGTAAGGGAACAAGCAGTAAGAATATCTTCAAGAAGAGGATTCTGGGAAAAGAAAAGAATGTGTTTAAAGGCTCTGAAGCAAGAGCCTGGCATGTTTAAGAAATAGCAAATGAGTCTCATTGAGGAGAATTGGGGTGAGCAAAAAAATGAGGGGAAGAGAATACGTTTAGAATGGTGTGACTGGTCTGGATAGGTAATAATTTTTAAACCATTCTAAGAACTTTAGCTATTCTGTAACACATGAAATAGAAAGATAATATGAAACACTAGTAAAGGAGTGACATGACTTGACAGCGCTGTATAATATAAATTTATTCTGACTACTCTGTGGAGATAAGAGTAGTAGGGTCAGCAAAGGAATACAGAAACAGTGAAGATGGTAGGGTGATCCAGTCAAGAAGTTAAAATACACTGGCCCAGCATAGAGGTAATAAAAGAAGTAACCTGTCAGTTTCTGGATGTATCAAGGTGGAGTCTATAGCATTTGCTGTCACATGTAAGAGAATAAGTCAAGGATGAAACCAACATTTTCAACCTGACAAACTGAAGGAATAAAATTGCTAGTAATTGAAAAGATGAAGACGAGAAGTAGAACATGCTTGGAGTGGAGGAAACACAAGGAATTCCATTTCGACATGTTAAATTTGAGAAGTTTAATAGACATCTAGTAGAGATATTTAGTTAGTGGTTGCATGTACATTTGAAGTTCAAGGGAGAAAGCTAGAGATGTAAATTTGAGATTTATCAACATACAGAAAGTTTTTAAAGCCATGAACTAGATATTACCTTAAAGTATATGTATTATACATAGAGTAGAGAAGAGAAGAGATCCAAGGATTGAACACCAAAATACTATAAGGTTCATTGTTATGGAAATGGAAAACAATCTATCAAATGAGACGAATCAAGTATACCCAGAATGAGTAATTTTCTGCATACTAAGTCAAGAACATGTTTCACAAAGAAATGATACACTGTATCAAGTGCTGGTGGTAAGTCAAATAAAATAAGAACAGGGAATTAATCATTAGATGCAGCTATGTTGAAATTATTGGTGATATTGACAACTGAGTCAGGAGAACTATAAGAATAAAAACTGATTAGAACAGGTTCAAGGGAAAATAGAGGAAAGGAAATAGGAGACAACAAAGACAGACAATTCTTTCAAGGGTTTGTAGTTGAAAGGAATGTAGGTCAAATGAGTTTTTAAATACGAGATATTATAGTGTGTTTATATTCTGATGTAACGATTCAGAAGAGAATAAAAATTTGATGATACCACCTATAAAGAGTATTAAAATAAAAGGATACGATTGAGAAGTCCAAAGATCATAGAAAACAAGTTATTATACATCAAGTTGACAATGCACTGTAGAATTGTATGCCTGAAACCTATGTAATCCTTGCTAACAGATGTCACCCCAATAAGTCTAACAATAAAAATGAATTTAAAAAAAAGCAAACAAATAAACAAACAAACAAAGAAAAAAAAGTGAAATACATTGAAACTTACCAAAAACAAGAGGAGTACATGTGGTAGTGTTTGAAAAATTTGTTTTGATTGCTTATATTTCCTCAGGGAACTAGGGGTGAGGATGGAAGGGGATAGAGATGGTGGTGTTTTTGAGGTTTAAGAAAAGAAAGTATTTAATATTATTCTATGAGAAGAGTGAATAGAATGGTAAAATGTAGAATTGCAAGTCAGAACAAAATGTAGCTGAGGTTACGGGTCATGAATTTAAGTAAGATTAATCAGTATGGGTGTTTGATTTTCTGTAACCAGTTTTGCCGTTCAGGTGTTAGCAAAGTATCAAGAGACTTGTATTTAATCAGCACTAGTACTTTTCCAAGTGAGTGTGAAAGAAGAATAGAGAAGCAACACAGTTGAAATTATCAGCAATAGTGTGCTCAGAAAGATGAACTATGCAATAATAATAGTAAATTGATAATATCATTAAATTTTACATCCTAGTCATATACCATTCTTACAGTTTGGATAATAGAAGCAATGTGCTAGAAGCATAGGAGGTAGTTGACAGAATGGGGTGTTTAAAATTAAGAACATGGAGTTAATGCAGTTTTGAATAGTGAAACAATCTGGTGTATGATCTTAATAAGAGGGCCCTGGGGCCAAGCCAAGGAGAATATCATTGAAGGACGGAAACCTAAGAAAGAGCAAAACCAAACATGAAAGGATTATCTATATAATAGACATTGAAATCACTATGAGTTATGAAATGAGCTACATTAAAAGGAATGACAAGAAAACCAGGAGCTAAAAATCTTGAAGCGATACCGGGGATGGTTCCAGGGTCTGAGGATGGCTACTGCAAGAAGAGAGAATGTGTAGTGTGCCTTGAAAAATGTAACTCCAGAACTGGAAATGAAAGTTCAAAGTCACTTACAAAAAACAATTGTAACCTTTTCAGCCTCTGTATACCGGAATGGGTTTGGAACAAATATTGAGCCTACCAGTCCAAGTATTCACCCCAGGCGTGTCCCACCTGCAGCTCAAGATGGCTTTGAATATAGCCTAACACAAATTCTTAAAATGCTATGAGATTTGTCTGTGACCTTACATATATATTTTAAGCTCATCAGCTATAGTTAGTGTATTTTATGTGTAACCCAAGACAATTCTTCCAGTGTGGCCCAGGGAAGCCAAAAACTTGGACACCACTGGATTACCCCAAATCTCATTAAATTATAGACTGTCAGTTAACCAGCACCCATGGGGATTGGTAGAGGCCGGATAAATGTAAGTAGACTCTGTTAACCAGAATTCAAATAACTGGCGCTCTCAAGCTGCTGGTGGCTTGAGAGTGTCTGTTACTTGAGTTCTGGTTAATGGAGAGTCTACTGGATAATTTAAAATATTCATCATTATGCATTTTATATTAATGTGTACTATAGTATGCAAAAAAATAATAAGCCACATCTGATCTCCTAAACATTAATTACGAGACAGTACTAGGCAAATCATTATGATAATCTCTATATTTGGGGGCCATCTAGTTAAGGACACAATTCTTGAGAAATATGCATATGTTAGTGTCGAACATGGCTCCATAATTAATTATAAGACTTCCACAGTGTCAGAGTAATTAGACATTTTGTTTGGCTCCAGAGGGCAGAATAAGGGCCAGTGAGTGGAATTATAAAGAGTACAGTTGTTTTTGGTTTTTTTAGAAAGATATTTCTAAGAAATAGAGCAGTTGAAAAATTGAACAAACTTACCCAAAACTGACAATCTTCAAGTAATGATTGTATGATCACTTCTGGGTGATATTGAGGCCATGTGGATATCACATAAGCAGTAGACCAGGTGACCTCTGAGATCTAATCCCATTTGGAATTTATGATTCTGTGAACATAGGGTCTGAGGGCTTCCTAATAGCTTGAGTCGATTTAGATTTAAAATTAAAAATTAAAAAAGGACTACAAAAAAATATACTCTGAATATCCATTTGTCCCTGGTACATGTCATTTTTCTTCTATGTATTCTCCCACAAGGAACCCCTAGACATGGCAAATGCCTTGCTTATCTCTGAATTCACAAAACAGTGCCTGGCACATCATTGGCACTCAATTACTGTTGTCACCTGAGGAATGAACAATATTTGGAGATACTGACATATATTTTTATCTTAATTTATATCTTCCCTTTCTCTTCCTTCCATTCAACTAGAATGAATTTCCATCATATTGATTCTGAGAAGGTGTGTGGTACATCCAAACCCTTAAAAAAATGCTTTGAAGATTATGAAGAAAGTAAAGAGTACATGAAACATCTTGGGCATAGAAAATGTAATTTGAAGAAGCAAGGGGTGCATGGGAACTTAACCCATCTCATCATTCCTAGAAACAGATTCTTTGGGGGCAGTTCTATGAAATACAGGACTAAGTGCTATTCTCTCTTTTTTCTTTGTTCTTTTTCTTTCTTTTTTCTGTCCTCTAGTAGTATAATTAGCAGGCAGAATTAGCAAGATGGGTAAGCAGACAGGCCCAGGAGCAGGTCTATCACCAGTTCTGTCCTTCTTCCCTTGTTCTCTGAGTTCTAGCCACCTCGACCTTCTTGCAATTTCTTAGCAGGACTGTAGGTCTCCTGTCTCAGAGACGTCACACAGGCCATTTACTTCAACTTGCATCCTCACTCTCAGGTCTTGCTTTCTCTCTCTGCTGGAAGTAGAAATAGCCAAGAATCTCTTGAACCAAAAGAGTCAAGCAGACAAAAACAACACATACAGACCAGAACAATTGACATTAAACCAAACCTTAGTGTGAACCAATAATTGAGGACCAGAAGCAAAGTATGGGGCCTCAAACACTAGCTGTGACCTAACTAGCTGTGGGGAAGAGAAGGAGCCCCAAGAGAAATTAAGGTTAACATTTCTCAATAGCCCATTGAAATACAAAGTCAGAAATTAAGTGGTTATAGAAAATTAAGGGATCCCTCTTTCATATCCAAGTTATGTAATGAGATTCATGCCAACCCCTGGTGAATGAAAAGAACTTATCACCTATTTGATCAGCAGATATTGAAAATTGTAAGCTTTTATTTATTCAGTTTTTAAAGTTTCTACTGGGATTGATGCTATTTTTTTTTCTTACTGATGGAAGCTCCACAATGTCACAGTCTCTGCTTCTGAATTGTTTCCATTAGTGTTAGAGTATTCTAAATCACATTGTGAGAATGTTCACAAGAATGTGGTTTATATAGTGTGTGTTCTCCTTCCCTCTACCACCCCACTGATAATAAAATATAGTCAAAGAAGCATTCTTTGAAGACATTCAGAGTTAAGTTTAGCATGTAGAGTACTACTTAATCTTTCTTAAAGAAGGAATGGCAAATTTTCACCTTGAAACATAGAATGAAAACAGCTTCTCAATCCTTCAGTGAATACTTGTTTAAATGTACTTGAAGTTGAAATTTTCTCTGTGTTTGACCTAAATATTCCTTACTGCAGCATATGATGATTATATTCTATTCCTTTCCTCTTGTCTGCAAGAAATAAGAGCTCTCTGGCCTTTACTTAATATCCTTTGATGTCATTATATATTGTGGTTTTTTATCTCTCTATCTCATTGTGAATAGGTCAACAATACTCACATCCCTTAACCTTGACTTTTTGCTCTCACTCTCCAACCTTTTCTGCTGTGGAACTCTCCCAATGTCATTCATTTTTACATCAAGTATACATCTATTTTAGCAAGCTGAGGCTGCTATGATCTTATTAGAGATTAAAACTGAAGGAGTGCTATTAATCCCAATGTGGCACTTCAGAATTTTAAATCAGTGTAAAATGATGAGCCTTATAAAGTGCTTTCATGAGGTTTTCAGAGCCATTTGAATTACAAGCAGCTTGCTTCACAGCGTGATAGAAAGCCACCGTTGAACTTGAGGGCTGTGGAATACTTGACTGTTTTCATCATGTTACTCCCTCGCCCAAAGTTCTCTTACTTACCTAAGAATTAAAGCCAAGAGGCCATACCTTAGGACTGAAGGACTGGGCTCCAATATATGTCTTTAGTTTTACTACATTCTACTTCTGATACAGAAGCATGTATCTCAGTCTCACTGGGCTACTCAGTATGTACTCATTCCAAGTTAAATCTATACATTCATATTTAGTATATAACCTAGTCAACACATTGGTTTAATCTTACTCAATGTCATATAATTCCATGTTCTAAATTGGTATTTTTTACCTCCTTGTAGTAAAATCTCACTGTTTGAGGGTAAGGGGTACCTCCTTTTTGAACTCTTTAAAAGTGATCATTCTAAAGATATTTTAGATTATTTTAAAATTGGTACCAAGAAAGGATAAAATGCCTTATGCTGATATGTATCTTTTTAGCCCAAATAAATAGAGAATCATATAAGTATCTCTTACTCTTCTGATTAAAGTCAATATGGTCAGTATATTGCAGATGGATTTCTAGAGGATACTCTATCTTCGAGACTACTAGGTACATCCAGACAAGAGAAATAAAAGGTGAAAGTGAGGGCCACTAATAGAAGAGAAAAGAAGGAACATCCGTTTCTCACTCTATCAATCTGCTTTCATTTCTAATCTCGTGAGAGTCTTTCTAAAGGATGACCCAAGACCTATGAGCAAGTTTGACTCTGTATTAAAATCCCATTACTAATATCAAATATCTAGGCCCACTTAATATCAGGTCCTCTAGCAAAGAAAATGCCTCAAATGAAATATATTTCAAAGAACCAATATATTTAACACTAACCTGAGCCAACTGTGATCATTCGGGAGTTATTCCAAATGCACAAGAGTATGAAAATCAACGTTATATAAAATAACAGCATGGACCATGTGATAAGCATTCAGTTTGGACTTTTGTATGAAGTAGGAAACAAGACAGTAAAACTCTCTGCACTTCGGAGATTTCATTTTTCAATTGAATAAAGGTCAGAGCCCTCAGTGGAAAATCCATGATAATTCCTAGAAAGGTTCCAACCAATTTATATTGGCATCAGATGGGATCTAATTCATTTGTTAGTCATGGAGAGGATTGACATATAGTTTTTAATGTTTAAATTATAATTGTAAACTACTTTTTTATACAAGCTGTCTCAGTAGATTCACGGTTGTTACTTAAATGAATTGTCTTTCTTTAAAGATTACTAAGATATCATATTTGATTACAGCTGAATACATAATGATCAAATTACAAAACAGTATTTTTAGATAATGATCCTACTGAAATCTGTCAATCTCAATGATTCTATAATTTTAAAAGCAATTAATTTTCATGTTTTGCTATAAAATTACATATCTTGTCAAACATTTGAGTATTTAAAATTACATTATCAACAACTTTTATTTTCAAACAGTAAATGCTACAGATCTCCTTAGCCATCATAAATTGTCACTAAAATTATACAGATAATGACTGGAAAGAACAGAAATAATATTAGGCCATCTTTCAGAACATTGTTGAATCTTTTTAAAATTCTCTTGGCAAAATTAAGGAAGAAATATATATCTGGAATATATTAAAAAACAATCTAAACAATGTATAATGATAACATATCACAAGAGAAAAAAAAATACTGGTTTACAAATATGTGCTGGTTTTCCATACCTGTTTTCTAAAGATTTAAAATATATTCCTAGAGAGATCTATAATACACAGTGCCTGGAGTTTCAAGTGGCTTTTAAAATATTACAAATGTATGTAAGTCACATATAATCATTGCCATTATTAAAATGCAAGCAGTAAATTTATGGTTAAAACCTCACAACCCAGGAATATTGCTATTTTTTTCAAATGTAAAGAGAAATAAAATGGAGACTTATATAGAGCACTAAGATTTTCCAAAAATATATATGGACATGAAAAGAATAAACATTTCTAGCAGTTAGTATTTAAATCACTGACTTTTATGAAAGGTTTATCAGATAAAAATGGTACTTTTCAGGTAGAGTGAGGTATATAAATACACCTCAAGTGCCTGTCTCGCTTTAATATTTTATTGAGCCTTTTTAAATAGAAGAATTGTTAAGAACATAAATCAGTAGATTACTAGTAGTTCCATTCTTTATTTTTGGTACTTCTTTTCCAGAAAATTCTTTTACTTAAACCAAGAGCTTTATGATGTATAAAGACAATCCAGAGGAGAAAGGTAACAAGAGTAAGGAATAGCATGAGAGGCTGTTCACAGGTAATAAATGAAATAAAGACATAATTAGCCATTTAATATAATATTAACTGAACATCTCTTACTTAAAACTGAACCAAACCCAAAGTTGTAAAGATGTAAAGATGCCAAATACATTATCTCAGCTGTTAAGGAGTTGTTTATTCCAAAATTATTATTATAGTTACAGATTAGTCATTGTCTAAATGCCAGGCACAGTAGTAGCCTCTGAAGATGCAGATCTAAAAGGCACTAGTTCACTCCCCTGAAGTTTAAAGCTCAGGAGAGGAATGAAGCATAGATAGCCAAACACAAAGGAGTAGAAGTAGCCAGGGCAGAAATTAGCATTGTGATGGTCACATCAGAACGTGAGTACTGTGGGTGAGGGGAGTGCAAGACCCAGTTGGTGGACAGTCAGTAAAAGCCTTTGGATGGGGTTGACACTGGGCTAAAGGTTGAGAGATGGTGTCGATTAGCCAATGAAGGTAGCAGGAGCAGCCAGTCACAGAGAACAGTTTGTGGAAGGGTGTCAAGATTAGGGGGAACATGACATAGTTCAGAACTGGCACATTTATGTGTATAGCTCAGTTTGAGTCTGAAAGGTAGCGAATGGCGAGATACGAGATTTATGCATCTACTGATTTACTCATTAGTTCAAGAAATGTATATTGAGAGATGACTACAGGCCCGCCCCTATGTTAATGCTGAGGATACGGTAATGAACTAGAGAATCCCTTACATTTTGGGATTTAAAATGTGTCAGGTAAAATAAAATTTAGATAAATAGTTACAGAAATCAATACTTGCTTATAACAAAAATGCAAAAAAAAAAAAAAAAAGAAAGAAAAGTACAAGGTATTTTAAAGGCATCTAATTGGGAGAGGTGGTTAAACTAGTCTGGGATTGCACAGAAGATGATTGATTTAGAAGGAGCAGGTATTAGCTAAGAGAAGAGGAAGGAAGGGAAGAAGAACTGAGTATTCAACACAAAATCTTATTGGCTATATTAAGGCTTTGACATAATTCTGAGAACAGCTTAGAAGTCAAGGATTTTTAACTAAAAAAGTGACATGATTCAATTTGCAATTTTTGATAAATCCTTTGGTCACAGTGTGGTGAATAGATCGTAGTTGAGCAAAGGTGGCTATGGGATGCTATTTAGGAGGCTATGCCAGTAAGTCAGGCAATTCCTTGTACTAGGAAGGAAGCCACACAGTTGAAAATAAGTGGGAAAAATTTTTAAATATATTTAGTAAAGAACATCAACAGTTCTCAGTGGTTGATTGGATCCGATGAGTGAGAAAGATGGTGTTTATTTTCAGGTTTGGCTTCAGTAAACAGGTCTTTCATCATTTACTGAAATGGGGAACACTACAGATAGGACATGGAGCAAAGGCAGTGATACTGCATGTGGTAAGATGAGCTGCCCAGGGGATATTCAAGCAGGAGTGTTGAGTAGGCTGTGTGGACGTGTGGGTCGGGAACTCACAGAAGACTGTGTCCTGAAGAAACAGACTTGGAAATCATTAAAGGATAAATGAGAGTAATGTTCTAAATGGGAATAAATTAAACCACTTGGCAAAAAAAAATCCTTGAAAAGCCTTGAGAATCTTCAGCATCTCAAGTAAGATGAGTTAAAAGAAGAAATAAACAAGGACCAACTAGCAAGGTATAAGGAAATCTAGGATTGAGTATTGTCATGGAGGTCAAAGTCAGATAATGTTTCAGAAAGAATGCAATAATCCATCAAATATGATGAGAGCCCACAAACAAGACTTGGAACTAAAAACGGTCTGCTAGATTTCCTAACACAGCAATTACATCTTGTCAGGAACTGTTTCAGTTGTATCTTGGATATGGAAATCTATTTGGAGCATAATGATATGTGAGTGAGAGATGTAAAAGTGAGAATGAGAAAAATATTTTGAGAGGTTTGATCCTCAAGAGCAGAACAGTGGTGTCACGGTAGGCAGAGGGAATATGAAATCAAGAAAAGCTTGTGGAGAAAAGCAGAGGACAGATCATAAAATGTTTTGCATGCCACACTAAAAAATATTCACTTTTATCTTGAAATGGAAAGGTAAAATAATAGAGACATCAAGCATGTCTCTGAGGTTTTAGGCTTGCCAAACTAGCTGGACATATGCCTTATATACAGAAAGAGGGAAAAATAATAAAAATAGATTTAGAGACTTTGTGTGACCTTATTGAGTTTAAAGTGTCTACAAAACTTCTGAGAGGTGTTGTCCAAGTGGCTGATACATTTATATGTTTCTCAGGAGAATTGTCTGGGTAATCTAGTTAGGGAGAAAAAACAGAAGTAAATAAGTAGTATGTGTAAACCTGAGTTGTATGGACACTAAGCCTGTTGGGGAATCAAAAGGGAAAGCTTATCATTAACCAGAAATGTAAAAACCATCTTCACCAAAGAGAGAGGATTTCAGTCAATTTTGTAAGACAGGTAAAAACTGTGTAGCTGGAACAGAAAAGTGGGGAGAGCAGAGAGTGTTAGAAAGTCAGAACAACATGTACAAAGGCGTGGAAGAAGATATATACATGGTCGATAGGAAGGAAAGGAGGTCAGCTTGAAAAATTTTTGGCCAGAATCAACTCGAGTTAAAGAAATCTTTATTTGAGTTAAAGGAAACCATCAAATGATCAATACATCCTTTGATTTAAAAAGGAACACACACTAAATTAGGGTTCAAGGATAGAAAATTTGTTGGGGGAAATGAATAGGAAGACATCTGGGTAGTGAGTCATATTTCAACCATATAATTGTTATAACTCATGTGATAAAAAGTCAATTTCTAATAAAATTCCTTTCCTTCCTGTCATAATTAACAGTTTTCAAAGTGCTTTCATATCTGTTATATCATTTTATCCTCCTATGAACTTTGAGGTACAAAGACACTTAGCAATTATCTAAGATTGTAAGCTAGTAAGTGACCCACTTTCACCACTTACATACAGGTGGCCATGTAAGTCTTTTACATAATGTAAACATGTTAGTTTGTCCAGTGAATCTTTGCTCATTTTGTTGTGTATTTGTTCTTTGTTTTTCTAAAACTAAATGCTTCAATTATTCTAATTTAGACAAACATACATATATTTTTCAAAGATAAATACATAGCAACGTTTGCAAAGGAATCAGTGATGGCCATAATATCCAGCTTATCTGTAGTCTTCTCATTGCCTTAAATAAGAATGATGTCCTTAGAGAGATAATGCTATTTTTAAATGCTTTCCAGCTCTAAGACCAGGTAAAATCCATGTGTAGCTACAGATGGTAGGCTGTGCTCAGACATAGCTGTTGCTGGAGTTCATGAAAAGAGAGAAACTTACCATTTTTTAAATATACCCTTACAGAGGTACACGGAAATCAACGAGAGGATTCTTAATATGTGTATATTTTTCCCTTTGGAAAAGTAGAAGCTGTGTTCATGCTCCAGTGAATAGCAATAATGGTAATATTCTTTCAAAATAAATTTTCAAGTCTATCAGATAAAAATTTTATCTAAATTTAAGAAATATTACTAGCATTTACATAATAAATTCTGGTGTGTTATACAGACTTTTATAGCCAATGTATGATTGATAAATCATACTTTTTAGTGAATTTCTTACACAATTTGCTTTTTTAAGAAATGTTTTTGATTTCCTCCATTGTATAAGAGCTTTTATTATTAGGTTGGTGCAAACATAATTGCAGTTTCAGACCATGAATTTTAAATCATTATAACTAGGCTCAGTCACATCTTTATTAATCAAAGTAGGAACCATTACAATCAACACATTTTTGCCAATGAGAAATAAGTCGTTTATTTCTATAGCATAAAAATCCATGCTTCAGGATTCAATGATCTCTTGGAAAGCATTTTCTGCATCCTGTTGGTTGTAGAAGTATTTTCCATGCAAAATGTTGTTGAGATGCTTGAAGAAGTGGTAGTCAGAGGTCAAGTGAATATGGCGGATGAGCCAAAAATTCATAGCCCAACTCGTTTAACTTTTGAGGCATTGGTTGTGTGATGTGTAGTCGGGCATCATTGTGGAGAAGAATTGGGCCCTTTCTGTTGACCAATGCCGGCTGCAGGCATTGCAGTTAGTGCATCTCACCGATTTGCTGAGCATACTTCTCAGATACAATAGTTTTGCCAGGATTCAGAAAGCTGTAGTGAATCAGACTGTTAGCAAACCCTCAAACAGTGACCATGACCTTTTTTTGATGCAAGTTTGGCTTTGGGAAGTGCTTTGAAGCTACTTCCCAGTCCAAGCTGTCACCAGTTGTTGTACAAAATCCACTTTCCATCGCACGTCCCCATCCAATCGAGAAATTGCTTGTTGTTATTGCATAGAATAAGAGAAGACGACACTTCAAAATGATGTTTGTTTTTTTTTATTTCCATTCAGCTCATAAGGCACCCACTTACAGAGCTTTTTCACTTTTCCAACTTGTTTCAAATGCTGACCAACTGCAGAATGCTCGACATTGAGTTCTTCGGCAACTTCTCGTGCAGTTGTAAGAGGATCAGCTTCAATGATTGCTCTCAAATGGTCATTGTCAACTTCTGGACCCCGGCCACTATGCTCCTCATCTTCAAGTCTCACGTCTCCTTTGCAAAATTTCTTGAATCACCACTACACTATACGCTAGTTAGCAGTGCCTGGGTCAAATGTGTTGTTGATATTGAGAGTTGTCTCTGCTGCTTCAGGACCCATTTTGAACTTGAATAAGAAAATCGCTCAAATTTGCTTTTTGAACTTATTATACAAGTTGACAATTCACTGTAGAATTGTATGCCTGAAACCTATGTAATCCTTGCTAACAGATGTCACCCCAATAAGTCTAACAATAAAAATGAATTAAAAAAAATTTTTTTTAAATTTGCTTTTTGTCTAACATCATTCCATAGTCTAAAATAAATATAAAATAAACAGCAAGTCATGTCATTAGCAAAAAACATAAAGTAAAATGATGCATAATATAACCACATTTATTTAAGAATGTATTCCAATATCAAATCAAATGGCAAATTTCAACAAAGTAAAAACTGCAATTACATTTGCACCAACCAAATAAAAAACATTCTAGCATTTGTTTGATTAATTGGACCTTTAATAGAGTCATAAAATGACATGAATTCTTAGCAAATACCTATCACTTATTTATTAATCACATTCAAAATTTAACTAGGGCTGGTCTTAAAAAAAGAAGATAGAGAGAAAGAATACTGTATGTTGACATATATACTTATATAAAGGACAATAATAAACTCTGAAACTGTTCTTTGGGGAATAAAAATCACAGAAAGGTAACCTGAGAGACACTGGTTTGAAACTCTAGTTTCCTTTGCTCTGATGGTGACTATCAGTATAATATAGTAGATAAAAGAGACTTGGCTTCCAGCTCTAATCTGCTACTTAAAATTTGTATAGCATATACATATAAGTTTCCAGCCAAAACAAAATAACAAGGACTGGATTTACTCTTCTACCTGAAACAACCCTTTAAACCAGATAAAACATATGAAATAAATGGTTTTCATGCATCAGGCAACAAAAGACACATGAGAAACAAACGAAGTAAGCCCTACTATTGTCCTAGTATAGGCAATAAGAAAACAAAGGAGAAAAATTAAGTCATAAACATATTCAATCCAAAAGAAGATAAAAAATAAAAAGAGAAATGAGCAAAGTTCAATTGAGACAAGTAGAAAACAAATAGCAAGATGATAGATAGACTTGAACTTAACTATACCAATAATCACATGAAGTATAAATGTAGCAATTAAACACAGAAATTGTCAGATTAGTTTTAAAAAAAAGTTAGACCCCACTATATGATACCTACCACATGATCCAGCCATTTCACTCCTAAAACATTTTCTCAAGGGAGGCAAAACCATATATCCATACACAAAGACTTGTATTAGAAAAAATGTTTAAACTACTTTATTTGTAACAACCTAAAACTGGAAACAATTCAAATGCCTATCAACAGGTGAATGAGAACACAAATTATGGTGTATCTATACAATGGAACACTGCCCTGCAATAAAAAAAATAAATAAAACTATTGATAATGGTATAAAATAAATTCATTTCAAAATAGTTATTTTGAGTGAAAGAAGCCAAACAATATTAAAAAACTGGTACGTACTGTATGATTTCATTTGAAAGTAATTCTAGGAATGCATATTAATATAGTGACATATAATTAGTATAGTGACATAGCAAAGTAAGTGTTTGCCTGGGGATATGTCAAGGGGTGCTGGTTGCAGAGGAGCAAAGGAGAGAGGAATTACACAGGAGAATGAGGGAACTTTGGGGGGTAATGTGTCTGTTCAGCACTTTAATTGTGCTAGTGGTTTCATAAATGTATACGCATGCCAAAGCATATTAGATTGTACACTTTGGATACATAGAGTTTATTGCATGTCATTATATTTTAATAAAGCTATTTAAAAAATCTATATGATCTTGGACAAGTTACTAAAACTTGAGTTTACTTATCTGTACAGTGGTAATAAAAACTGTCAACTTTATAAGATTATTTCATGGACTAAATGGGATACTTTTACGTCCAAAGCTTAGCACATTTCCTAGCACATGAGAAAGGCTCACTGGGAATCTCCAGGTATATATTCTCCTTCCCTCTACCTCCCACTGTGTGGATAGCATAGTGTACATAAGCATGAACTTTTATTATGCTTCATAAGACAAGTCATCATGATAGCCCCTCTTGAGTTTGTTGGCAAGAAATAAATCTTCCAGCATTGCTGGGATGTGTGATGCTTGGCTACAGTAAATTAACTCTAGTGTGCTACCCCTGCCTGGAATCTGTCTGTAGGAGACAAACTGCTATTATACCGAGATTTCTGTTGGACAAAGTGACAGGAGAAAGCTGCAAGTGGAGTAATTCTGAGAGGTGTTTTGCTATTCTAAAACTGAAGTGTAAGGATTCATCAAAGACCCTGGTTTGTGGATATTTTTACATAGTTAGGGCATATTTTGATGAGACTAAAAGATACATCTTGGCTACAGACTGAATTGTGTCCACTGACCCCAAAATTAGTATGTTGAAATACCAAGACCAGTAACTCAGAATATACCCATACTTGGAGATAGGATCTTTAAAGAGGTAATTGGTTAAAATAAGGTCATTATGGTGGGCCCTCATCTAGTATGATTGGTGTCCTTATAAAAAGAGATTAAGACATAGACCCTCACAGGGGAAAGGTGATGTGAAAACAAGACTGTTTTCTACAAACCAAGGAGAGAGGACTCAGATTAAACCTGCTGATTTTGGAATGCTAGCCTCCAGAACTGAAGAAAATAACTGTTGTTTAAGCCATCCAGTTTGTGTTATGTTCTTACAGCAACGCTAGCAAACCACAAATGCACAAACAATTGTTATTATTCTTAAACATTTTTTTCTTTCTTCTGTTAGTACCCGCATCTTATCTCTAGCCCACTGAATTAATTATTTTGCTTGGGAGTACTCATCACATCTATATATGTTTTTATGTAGGTACACAACCTGTACTCAAAATTTCTCAGTGTACTGTATATGTGATTTTTCCTTCTCTAATGCCTTTCTGACTTTGCCTGTTGCTAATTGTTTTTCTTGGAAGTGTTATTCATTGTTTGGCCTGTACCACACTCATTTTAGGAGCACAGAGTTTTCAGGAATCTTGCTTCTCTTTCCCGACAAGTGATCATTCTGGCTTACACATTGAAATATTTTCCTCCCACTTATTAAAGTAGGAAGGTTAAATTTGTGCAATACTGATATACAAATCTTCCTTGCAAAGCCTCAAGCAACTTGAAAAGTGAAATATATCAAATGCAATATTTTTCTAATTGAGAATTTTACCTATACCTTTGCTTAATAATTCAATGTTATATTTTGGTATCAATTGTGGTTCAATACACATTGGCATCAAAGCTGAATAGTTAAAGTGATAACTGAATATAATTGAAGTGATTGCATCTTTTTTAACTGCTAAATGAAGGCTTCCCAAACAGTTATAACTTTGGAGAGGCTTGAAAAAAGAAAGAAAACAAAAGAAAGAGAAGATCTTAGAGGAAAGGAAAGAAACAGAGAGTTAAAGTCAATTGTTTTCTCCTTTGCAATTGTCCTCTCTACAATGTTTATATCAAAGTTTTTCATGTTTTTGTCTGCTACACTTTACTGGTATATTCAGAACTGGGACTATTGCTTACAGTAATGATTCTCAAACCATGGTTCCCCATCCTCCTATATTAGAATGACTTAGTGTGATTGATGAAAATGCATACCCTTGGCCTTGTTCCAGACCTACTGAATCAGAATCTTGAAGAGGATATGGCTCAGGAATCTATATTTTTATTAGACTTTAACACTCTTTTTTTTTCACACTGATATCCACTCTCTTAAATCTGTAATAGCAGGGAAAGATGATTGCGATAGCAATTCAAAAAAATAAAAAAGGTGACAAGAAGGTAGAAACCAAGGAAAGTGGCAGTAAATAGAACAGGTATGTTTATTGATACTCTGCTGATGCTCCTGTAGAGACAGAAAGCACTATGAGGCTGAAAATAATTTCTTGTTACAAATAAGAGGATTACTTAAAAACATATTGTTAGCAGTTCAAAGTTTTCAACAGACTAATATCTTTATGAACTAAGTTCCATATGTCTACTTATAATTGAGTTTTATGATATTTAACAATAATCCTTGGGAATACTTTAGGCTACCATACAGAGCCTAGTATTTTCCTTTTAATTCAAAAATCACAATGCATTAATTGCACAAAGTACTTTAAACAAATAAAAATTTGGGTTTTTTTTTTTTTGGTGTTTTCCAAAAAAAAAAAAAAAGGAGAGCTTTGTCAGTGAGGATGTTAGAAATTATAAAGACATTTTCAGTAAACAACAGGAAGTTAGCAACTAATTATTGCCTCTTCTGAAGAATAACTTAGACTGCATCATCTTATACTAAGCAGGTATGTGTTAATTCAACTTCAATGTTTCTCTGACTCCTGTGTCCACTCTATAAAAGTCACTTTTAGAATTATTACTTAACAATTCTTCTTATTATGTCATACCCAGTAGCATGTCATTTTCAAAGTTTCTTTTACTCATTATCTTGTTTTCCATGGTTCCAAGAATCAATCTATCATGTGTTTCCTGATCCAAGTTATTATCCTGACAAATCTTTAGGACCATACCTCCTTTGTCAGTTTCTTTATTCATAAAAGAGGGTTGGGAATATTTCTACCTGCTGAAAGACTATTCTGATGTCAATTAACTGCCTGGATTTTTATATGTCTCCTGTTTCTGAAATCACTACAACTGTATCCTAGCCTCTCAACAGAACCTCATCCCTTAGCAAATACTGGACTCTTTAATGATTATGCCAAATTATGTGGCAACTTTAGTGGTAAGTGTTCAGTTTTTTGAATGAATGAATGAATGGCATAAAGTAGCATCACAAAAAATGAAGTCTATGGAGTTCCCTGGTGGTGTAGTGGCTTAAGGCTTCAGTGCTGGCGCTGTCAGCGCTGTGGCCTGGGTTCGATTCCCAGCCAGGGAGCTACCCACATACCAAAAAGAAAAAAAAAAAAAAAAAAAAA